>ML742288.1:0-37990 GCA_009193465.1 Aspergillus avenaceus
TTTTTTTTTTTTTGTTTTTTTGTTTTAGGTTACCTTACCATTAAGATCAGTTGAAACACCTGTAGCAAATAGGCCACGGGAAGCAACAGCTAAAGAGCCACCTAGGTCGACTATCAAGAATGTTTTAGTAACATACTCAAAGTGAAAGATTATTCGGCCTCAGTTACACACCCATACTGGCGATGGTACCCCCATGAAGAATGTTCAGACGATTCTATGAAGCTTATATCAGTCAATCAGTCCGCATTGTTGCAGGGCTTAGGTATGTCTCACCGTATGCTCTTTCCGAATATCCAATTCAAAATTCACAAGACCAGGCTTTGCTGCCGTTACATGAAGCTAAGTTAATTAGCACAATCCCAATCTTATGAGTTCAACAGACCTGAAGGTCATTGAAATAGAACACATGTGGAAGTAATCCAAGATTAGATAGAGGAAATGGTTCCTATAGAAAGTTCCCATCGGTAATCGAGCTTACATTATCTAGAAGCCTGTATTGTTTTGCAAATTAATAAAATTTCAAATCAAAATTCTCTTGCCATCTTGCCTTGGATACTGTTTACTTACCGAGGTTCCAGTCCCGACGTGGTCCGAAAAGACTCCCACACCTAAGTCATCAGTTACAAGGACCTTAATCATCAAGAGTGATCTCTAACTATACCGATCTAACAAAGCGTAATGCTGTCATCTTTACTGTTTCTAAGAAGAAGAGAGTGAAGAAAGAAAAAAAGCTAAGGGTCAAAGAAAGGGGCTAATAGTAGGTAGTAAGGTAAGTTGTTCTGAAGTAATTGAGTCTGTCTGTATGTATTGTACTGTATAGATATATAAATGTACATCATTTATACAAATTGAGGTAAACTCGGACTGCGCTTAAAGGCCGCTTCGGTCACCGGAGCAAATCTTCCCTCTCATTCAATCTAAGTCATTCATACTCTTTCATCTTATGTTCCTTTTCCTTTTTTTTCCCTTTAACAACCCTTCTTCAATTTACACTATGCTGAAGAGGTGACAGATCCAGTTTCTTTCCCCCCCTTCCGGCAAAATGGCCATGGCTGCCACTCCTTCTCGTCCGTTTGATTATCTTGAGAGTTTACCTGGAACGACTTTCTACAAGCTTTATCAGCAACCATCTACTGCTCTCGCTATCTTCAGGCGCATGTTGCCTGATTTAGGTACGCGCTTCTTAACCCGAAATTAAATTCTCTCGAAAAAGAAAAAGGAGGGGAAAATAATAATAACAATAATAATTTGATTTGAAAACTAACAAGAAAGAACTGACATTGATTTAGCAAAATGCTTCGTCATGGCGCTTTTATATCTTAAAGACCCTCTCCCAGCGGCAAATCTGGAGGTCTGGGTCAAAGCAGAGAGTTTAAAGTAAGTGACAATCTCAGGTAATTTACAGGTCACAATCACTGACTGGTAGTGCGTGCCAAGGGAACGAGACAATGCATTATCAATATTGGGAAGATTGCATATCCTATCGAATACTATGGTCGCCGACAATACCCGTGCCTACAAAATTACCGACCCCTTTGCCTCATCTCTTCGACAAGCTCTTACGGGCGCTGAAAAGACTCAATCCTTCGGGGTGTTATCGCATTTGTCCAATTCGGACTCAAGATCTATAGCCGAACTCGACGAATATGCCCGACGTCAGTGGGAGGGAGTCTTAGGATACATGGTCGGAACTAGTGGGCTTGGAATACAGCGCGATGTTAATTTGAGTAAAGGTGTGAAACAGCTCTTGCAAGCTGGACACCTTGTTGAAATCCGGGATCGACGAGTCGAGATTACTCAAGATGGTTTTGCATTTGTCTTACAGGATGTCAGCGTTCAAGTATGGCACATACTCATGCTATACGTTGAAAGCGCAGATGCCATTGGGATGAGCAGTGTGGAGGTTTTGTCGTTCGTCTTTCTATTGAGCAGCTTAGAGCTCGGTCAATCATACGATAAGAAGCACTTGACATCTAATCAGCTTCGTACGTTGACGGATTTAGCAGACTTCGGTATTGTCTACCAGGAATCCCCCGATACTAATCAGTTCTACCCCACCCGTCTTGCAACTACCCTTACTTCCGACTCTAGTGCATTAAGCAACCCTATCTCAGGTTCCCTCTCGGGGCCCACTGGCGGCACCACAGACAAAGCGGGCTCTGGATTCATCATCATCGAGACGAACTACAGACTGTATGCGTACACATCATCGCCTTTGCAAATTTCTCTCATTGCCCTATTCACTACACTCAAATACCGTTTCCCCAACCTGATCACTGGCAAAATCACCCGTCAGTCTGTACGTCGAGCCATTGAAATGGGTATCACCGCCGACCAAATCATCTCTTACCTCGCCACCCATGCACACCCGCAAATGCGAAAGCACAACGTTTCTCGGTCCACATCTAACCAGGCTGGAATTCCCCCATCTGTCCTACCTCCGACGGTTACCGACCAAATCCGACTTTGGCAATTGGAACGTGATAGGGTCAAAGCAACTGCAGGATTTCTTTTCAAAGACTTTGTTAGTCTGTCCGAGTACGAGGCTCCATGCCGGTACGCTGAAGAAATTGGTGTTCTCGTTTGGAAATCGGACCGCAAGCGCATGTTCTTTGTGACAAGACATGAGCAAGTTGCAGCATTTTTGAGAAGCAGGAAATAAGTTCCCATGGGGTATCTGGATACAGTTGACAAAATCGGGGGCTGAATTTCGGCTATTTCAGGCGCAATGTGGCTTGGTGCAGTTTGGCGTTTTTGGAACTAATTAAGGGCTAGATGGTTACAACTTATAGCTCAGCCATACACACGGCTTTTTCTAGAAAAGGGTTGTAGTGTATTCAAGTTAGATCAGGACTAGAAGTCTTGGAAACCGAAGAAAAAGAAGGTGTTCATTTTCTGGACGAGTAGGCAATTTCAATATCCTTTGTCCAACACTTTCCCTTTATTATACCCCTCTGCGATCGCCCAATACCAGCTCGTAAATATACACATTGCAGAAGGAAAGGCCACAAGAGTAGCTACACCGTCCACCGATCACCGAACTTGCTGACGTACGCATGTCTGAACTGTTGCAAGCTTGCGCTCGCTTCCTCATTCATACAGACATTTTCCAGAACCATGAAGGCCCGTTTGATGCGGTAATCCGCTTCATTTGAGTCCAGATGTCCCAGCGGCCGAGAGTAGCTCGAGAGCATTCCAAATCCTGTCGCGATGTCTGGTTTGTTAAAAGAGTCTTCGTAGTGAAATGCATTCATTAGAGTGACAAATCTTCCGAGCCAGTATTGCTGAGGTTGGGATCCGCTGACCTGCGAAACAAAGTCGACGTAGGCAGTTAGTCCTGGCTTCTTCAACTTAGAACGGACCCCAGTGGAAAGGCTTCTCGATAATAGCATTCTCCCCGATTGGTCCTTGGGCTTCGCAGTTCGGGTGTCTGGGAGCGGACTCAACCTTGCAGCACTTTGACACCGGGCTGTTGAGTTGCTGGGTCGCGATACCGTGCTTCTTTCCGTGCTTCTTTCCGTTCTATTTTCAATCTTTACGCTTGCATAACTGTTTGTCCACCGGAACCCCTTTCTTATATATCCCATCTTTTCGCTTGGGATTCCTAGGTTATATTCTGTTTCTGGTGCTCTTGTTTGGTTGCTTCCTGTCAATTGACTGTACATTCTCAATGTTTGTGTTGGAACCAGGTGGTTTTCAACTCGCTCTTTCCTGAACGATATTCCTCTGGCGTCGTTTGATATTGGAGTGACTATGCCCTCGTAGTATTCGTCAACTTTAAGTTTCCTGTGTACCCCGGCTTCGAAGCGTGACGTTGACAATGATGCTGATTTGGAAAGTCGAGTTGACGGCGAACCTGTAGCATAACGAGCCACTGGCAGTTTACCTGAGTGACGAGACTTGGATTTGATAGCAATAGGGACAGGGAAAAGCCTAGTCACAGGCGTGTCCTGTTGAGGTTGTTGTGGATATGACCTTGTAATAGCTCGCTGCAGACGCGTGTCTTCGTTGGTCTTGAGGCAATATGGGTCCGAGAGCCTATGCATTGGAGCCACGTCTAGATGGAACGGTCTTCTTTGAAATTCAAGCCATTGTGCAGCATTCTCATTACTGATCCTTTTTTCTCTCCCCGCATTATTGGGGTTCTCGTTGACACCCTCTCTTACGTTCATGTTTAGTTTCACGTCTTGACTTCCTGGGGCAGACAGGGCACTTCTTCTGTTTTCCCTCTTATACCCTGCATGGGAATATAAGGTGCTTATAGACCGAGTAGGTGTTGGGATTCGTGAGAATATTGGCCCCGTGCGCATGCTGAGGCTAGCACTACATGCATCGAAGGCATCATGTTGAGATGTTATCGGGTTCCACCTTTGCGCCTTGTCATCCCTCTCAGGGTTTTGGATTCTGCCATTCCGCAGCTTCGTCCTTAAGTAGGGACCCTTTGCAGGTAAAGACATGGGAACCTGAAGGGGGGATGAAAATATAGGCTGTCTGTGCAGTGGGTGGCCGACACGACTTGATGTGGCTGGTAATGAATTGTTGTTGTTGTTGTTGTTGTTGTTGTTGTAGATGGATGTCGAGGGCCTCGAGGAAAATTTCCGTGCTGTTCTGGAAGTACCCATCATTCCTTTTGCTGTATTTCCATCTTTCTTCTCAAGGCCCTGTTGTCTGTATTGTCCACTAAAGGTATTTTCGAACACTTTGAGGGAGCTCATCCGAAATGGCTTGCGATTTGATATATCCGATGTGCCTATTCACATAATGATGTCCTACGGCTTGTAGAGAATTAAGTTGATGATGTGTGTAAATGACAGATCAGATGCGCACAAAATACTGTAGAGGAACGAAAACCAAAGCTAAGCATTTTACTTTGCCCCTTGAGGTTTATATACTGTCCCAATGGTAAGTATGTAGAGGCTTCACAGCAGTATTTATATGGAAGCAAAAGAATACACAAATGCATAGCCTTTGTCCCTACATGGTCGCTTGATTTCATCCCTTGAAGAATTCAATTCAAAAAAAGAATAAAGGGGGAAAAAAAATCCCCAGATTGTTAAATTAGTAAACAAGTATTTGATAGAAACTGTTAGGACACAGACATCTTAGTCCTCCAATCATCTATCCATAAACTACCATATGCCTCGAGCAATAATAACTCAAATGATACCTTGAAGACAGCTCCTTTCTTAACATTATGTTCATTCCGCTTCTGTTTGTTGGTTTCGACTTGTTTGTGTCGTTCCATCTGTCCGTCAGCCCCCCTGATATGATAACATTTTGAGTCAGACTCATCTAATCAACTTATAGAGTACATGGAGATTCTGGGCACTGCGTCGTGTAACAGAGTTATGATATGGGGGTAGACTTCCCCATTTGCGCTGGGTCAAGTTGTCCAAAGCAGCAAAGTTTAAGAATCGCTCAAGAATACCGCACGGCCAAACAGGAGTTCCAATTTGAGTGAAAATGCTAAATCGGTTTCTTCCATCACTCCAGGTTCCTGGTCAACAGTAAACTTTTCATAAAATCATTGTAGGATAAAAGAACAAGAGCCCGTGCGTAGAGACCTATTCAGAGTCGCTGTCAATTACAAATCCAGCGCGCACTCGCCTGGGAACAGCAACTGCCGGTGCAGCTTCTTTTGCCTCGGTCTCCGTGGGGTCGTCTAGCTCCATATCATCACCATCACCGGACTCCCTATCTCGACGGAAAGCTAAGCTGTCATCGACACCAAGATCATCATCATCATCATCATCATCACCAGGAGACGTATCTTGGTCTCCCTGAGCGCCACCACGGCTCGATGAGCTAGCACTAAACTTGCGTTTCATATTCTCGTCATTCACCTCAACTTCTTTTGTCGCCCGTCTGCGCCGTTGCCGTTTGTTTTGCATTGCAGAGCCCCTAGTGCCGTTTGGATCGTTTTGTCGCTTACGGTCACTTTTAGTGTTTGCTTTATTCCCGATCTCTTCCACAATGCCGGTAAGCAAGGCCTTTCGGATTCGCGCAGCTTGTTCTTTTCGTCGCTTTTCTTCGAGGTCAAAGAACTCCCTGTCGACCTCATCGTCCGACTCGTCATCACTGGAATGAACATACAAATCACTCTTGATCTTGGCCAGCCGTGCACGTGTATTTTCCAAGCGTGCTTCGCGGCGTGCTTCTAGGACAGCCTCGTCTACTTGTTCATTCTCATCATCGTCCAGGTCGTCCTTCCGCTTCGTACGCTTCTTTTTTGACCCATTCAGTGCATTTGCTTGTGGTCGAGGGTTGGGTGGGAAAAATTGACCATCAGGCACTTCCTCACCCTCTGAATCGGATCCAAATTTCACATCGAGGCTGGTTTGGTGGGTATGCCCTTTATCTTCAGTGTCGTATTTACGCCGGATCATTTGGTGTGGATTGCGTTCAAATGCCCCTTTGTATGGATTATCGAGACATCTATCGATTGTTGACTTGGTAACCCGAAGATCTTTTGAGCTTTGTGATGAAGGGACAACCCATGACGCCCCTGGAACATCCTCCATCCCAAGTCGCTCAAACTTGACTAAGGCCATCAACAGACGGAGCTTAGCATTAGAGAACATGGCTTGTTTGCACTCATCGTCACGAGGTTCAACAGCTTCTATGCCGTTAGTAGTTTTTACCAAGATTGAGTGCTGTATACATACCTATCATCGGGTTAGGTGCTCTTGGTGCTCTTGGTGCTTCCGGGTCTTCGTTTCTTTGAGCTTCATCCCGAGTCTCCCATGTCATTCTTTCGTCCGCTGCTAATCCTAACACATCGCCAACCCATGCAACTAATTCGGCTTGTTCATCCATGACCATTGCGCCAACTACGACATTTATTTTTTGATCAAGTGTTGTTGCATCGCTGGGGTTAACTTCGAGCTCAGCAGGTGCCCTTCTTAGTGAGGGAAGCGTTTGTCTTTCATGCCCATACTCCAGGTAGAGTAGGGTTGAGTTCATTTTACTGAAGAGAAGTTCGGTAATCAGGGCCGGGCGTTGGTTGATTTTCTTAACCATTCGCCTGATGATTTGTCGAGTAAGTTCTTCCCATTCCTTGAAAATTGGTTTGCTCGAATCTAGGGCACCAGGCCCTTTGATCATCCTATAAAAAAGATTAATTATGTCAATGCGAAAGAGTAGAACACTCATTTCTTGTTTGAAAGCAACCCTATAAAAATAACGATGGGCACGTTTCAGCTGTTCCGAGTCCAATTCATTGTAGAATGTTGTGAAGGCCACAAAAGTATCCACGCATTTCTGGTTGCAGAACTTGGCAGCAAAGCGCTTAAAATCAAATTTGCGTTCCCTAGATACTCGTTCGACTTCCATGAGCTCTTCGTCTTCCGAAGCATGTTCATCATTGTTGTCTTCATCTGCAGCAGTTTCGGCGTGTTTCTTTTTCCGTCTGGCACGCCTCTGACTTCGTATCTGCATATCAACGTTCTCCTTTGAATAGTGCTCCAACATGCGCAAGAAGACGTGTGAAAGCTCTGTGCATGCATTCAAATAACCAAAGCCTTGGTCTTTGTAGCCACGAGTTATAGATAGGACACGATCGTGGGTTGTCTCTTCGTAAAATATCCGGTTTTGAATATTTTCTGCAATCTCTTGGTCTTCGTCAAGCGGCGATTGTGCCATCTCCCGTACAGTCAGCAAGATCTGGGTAAAACAACGCATCTCCGCATTTATATCTTCCCAGTCTTTTTGATCGAAGCTGTTCTGCATTGACCGGTTCAGAAATACGAAAGTTTCTTGGTTGAGAACACTGGCGACAAGCCCGAAATTACCTGGCTCTAGTTCCTTGGAGTGCGTCTCATTCTGGGAATATTTCTCGCGTTGGCGAGCACGGCGTGTACGTTCCGCATCTAGGAACCAGGCAATGGTGTAAAAGAACTGACGTAAGTTGATGGGTACGACACGGTCGGCCTCCCGCTCAATGGCTTTTCGAACATGGGTGAACAGTGGATTGAATCCAGAATCAAGAAATTCTTCAACAAACATTCGCAAATTCTTCGTCGCTAATGGGTTTAGATGAGCTGGCGTGTTAAAGTCATTGTTCAAAGTAGAGTCTTCATGTTTTCGACGTGGCAGAGGTCTATTCCACTTTTTGCTCTCATCCATTTTTTGGAAAGTTGCTTGACTATCTCGGAGCGTGTCTTGCCCAGAAACTGTAGACATCTTTGCGTCATCACGCTTCACCCAGATCATGGTACCAAAGCGCCCATGTCGCGTGGGTGCATGCTTAGCGTGCTCTCTTCGTAAAGAAGATTCTTGCTTCAGCAGGTCACCCAGCTCATCAGTGTACTTGGCACTTCGCTGGGCATCGTCCATGAAGAGTTTACACACGTTGACCCCCTTTACTAAATGAAACAATATCTCAAGGAGGATCACGTCTTGCATACTGAAGTCATCACCAACATTAGAACTCATGGTGAGAATGAGAGCGAATACATCCTGAGCTTGGAAAGCATTGATAGTCGCCGATCTAGATGTCTCCTCCTCATCGCCTTCTGCCGCAATGCGAGTATTTGGTGTGGTAACAGTAATATTTCTGAGCAAATAAAGCATAAGTTTGAGGATTCCATCGTCCCGGGTCGTTCGTTCAGATCGTGGAACAGCCATGCTCGGTAGTCCGATTCGAATGATGGTTCGAAGGAGGTTGGAGCTCCCACGGCTCAGAAGACCTCGCTTGTAAGAAACTTGGGCATGTTGTAGATATGGTAAATGTCGATAATGGTTGATAGTCATTTCACCGTGGATCTCTAACGGCCAAGTCAACGGAACTAATAATTCCACTTCATACTATCAGTACATGACACGAAATGATCATGGTATTATGTTATGTGCTTACAGCAAGCTAGCGCAATCCTTGACATTTGTTTACTCTTCTGCCCATTGTTCCACCACACCGAAAGAATTGGCAATAGGTCACCATTGACCAGATTCGCCTCCCCGAGGCATCGTGCAACATCCATTCGATTGTATTTCTCATCGTACAGCTTTAACCAACGTCTAATATCACGCAGGCATGCCAGTGCATCGTCTCCAAGCACATATCGATCCGCATCTTCACCATTGAATCCTCCTAGCTGTAAGGCTATTAGTATCGGCCTCTGGACGGAAAGGATTTATGAAGAATGATATAGCGGCCCTTACCGCAGTAACCAGACTATACACATGAGCGCGGACGTCAGGGTCCACTACTTGAATAGTCTGGCCAACAGACACAGGCTCGTCATTCATAATGGTCAGACTTGCTTACAGATGTAGCCTTCGTCTTTACTCATTCTCGTTGCCGGTCCGCGTCAGTTCACGCGTTTAACGCGTCTCGGTAATCCGGATGATCAGATATTCCCCGGCAACCGAAGATAACCGATAACCAATGACAATCCGATCACATGAGTGAAGTCGGATGTACATAACATGTATTACTTACAACCAAATCATACTTTATATATGATTTAGTTTCCTGATCAAGTTCCACCGGGAATAGCTGCCACTCTCCTGTCGATCTTGTTGACTACAACAACAATGTTACTATCATCACTTCGCTCGCTCTACTGCAGGAGGCCCCCAATCGCCTCCTGTGCATTCAGCACTTCCTCCGCAGCTTATACTGCCGAGGTTAAGTCTTTGGGAGTAATTGGTGCAGGTCAAATGGTTCGTTGATATTCAAAACAACTGCCGCAATCAATGGTCAATATGTCTAAACAAAATTAGGGACTGGGAATCGCCCTTGTTGCTGCACAGAAAGCCCAAGTACCCGTGACATTGATTGATAACTCCCAAGCATCTCTTGATAAGGGCCTCAAGTTTGCCGGTATGTATAACTTCTGCCTCGAGGTTGCCGACCCCGCCTCTTACCGGCGATGATTCTCGATTCGAGAAACACCTAGGTTAATGACCCTTCTATATACAGATAAACTTCTTGAAAAGGATGTTTCCAAGGACCGTATTACACGAGAAGCAGCTGACACCATTCGCTCCCGCATCACACCTAGTCTAAAGATGGACGACCTTTCGTCTACAGACTTTGTTATTGAGGCAGTTCCTGAAATCTCTGATCTCAAGACATCTATATTTGCAAAGCTAGCCCTGATTGCACCCAAACATGCCATTTTAGCCACTAATACCTCGTCAATTTCCATCACCAAGATCGCGGCTGCTACCACGGCTGATCCGACAGACATGCAGGCTCCATCGCGAGTCATCTCAACACACTTCATGAATCCAGTCCCTATTCAAAAGGGTGTTGAGATCATCGCCGGTCTGCAAACATCTAAAGACACCATTGACACTGCCGTTGCATTTGTGCAGCGCATGAACAAGATCGCTTCAGTCTCTGCGGACTCGCCCGGTTTCCTTGCGAACCGTATTCTCATGCCTTACATAAACGAAGCCATCATCTGTCTTGAAACTGGGGTTGGAGCACGCGAGGACATTGATAATATCATGAAGAATGGGACTAATGTCCCTATGGGACCCTTGACTCTAGCTGATTTTATTGGTCTCGACACATGCTTGGCTATCATGAATGTCTTACATAAAGAAACCGGAGACAGTAAATACAGGCCGTCGGGGCTGCTGAGGAGGATGGTGGATGCTGGTTGGATGGGCAAGAAGTCTGGAAAGGGCTTCTACGACTACTAATGAAATCAGGCTTTCAATTGCTTAAAAGCAAATGTCACGATAACCCGGATATACTACTACTGGATTAGCCAACCTATATTAGGCTCATTTTTACACGTTTGGTATATAACGTTACACTTTGCGGTCAATCTGTTTCAATTTTGACAAACCTGTCAATGTAGACCAAGCAAGCTCGTATCATTATTATCATCATTGATCTCCTTTCTTTCCTTTCCTGACAGGCCTTCTCCATAATCGTGGCATATCATAGCAGCGAGTACCGCCCTAAGTCCAATTTCTTCATCTTGACTTAATGCATTTCCATCAACGACAAATGTAAAAAAGTCCACTGGCCTCTCATTTGGCGTAATACAAACGCATGATGGCCACCGTTCGCCACATTTATAGCTTTGCATCGTCAGTATAATCCATCGGCCAGCGGATAATAGAAAAGAGTCAAGAACTGGGAATTTATGGACTTTAAAATGTCTTACCAAAACTGTGCTCTGCATCTACAGGTAATGTGGTCACATCCGAATATCAATTCTATCACTGCACCACAGTTGAAACATCTTTGCCATCGTTGAAGCCGAGCTACTTCGAGAACCATGGACAACCCAGTATCAGGACAGTCATCAGAAGCGTGAGCAATGCCGCGACATCCTGAGCATATGCGTGTACTACAGTGAGGACAGGCCCGTATCTGGGACTTCTCACCATCTAGCGCCTTTGGCGATATCCACACTCCACAATTTGGCGCAGGACAATACCAGCGCTCTGCAACCGGTGTTGCATACTCTTCACTTCTGGAGATGTAGATCTCCTTTTCCTTGTGTGATAGCACTGAAAAGATAGTCTCTGTTGGAATCCTGTGTGAACAGCACATTGGTGGAAAGAGCTGTTCGTCTGTTATAGTTATGTCTGCCATCTGTCTGATGCACCAATTGCAGTACCTATGCTGACAAGGTAGGCTCGTTAACTCGCTGGCTAGTCTATGCTCAAAGCAGCTCACGCAATACCTGGATACTGTCAGTCCAAGGTGAATGGACGCTAAATGTATTGACAAGCACTTACTCCATTGGTGACTGTTTCCTTAGTAGGCGCTGTACGAATCTTCCTTGTTTAACTCTTATCATAAAACGATACCTAATCGACTCTCCGGGGGGCTTTTCGCGCCATGTACAGCAGTCCATAATTTGGCATTTCCAGGACTGGTTATTGGTGGTAGTTTTCGGGATTACCACTGGGATATTCAGGTCCCACTCGACTCCACCATTATCCTTCAGATGGAGATCTCGTGCTCGTCTAGGAAGCTTTATAGCACGCGACGCGACGAATGGAAGTCTACACGACATCCTCGGCTTGCTGGGTAATGTTATATACCTATGGACTGTACAACGACAAAGTAACTTGGACCTCCAATATAATAAGTGTTACCAGCTCAAAGAAGAATTAGATGAACCAGATGACTCCTTGGGAGGCTATCGGGGAGCTTGGTGCCATAATTTCAGCCTAACAAATGTGACACTTAGATCAGTAGGGTTTGCTGCACAGGCGACAGTAGGCGATGGATAGCATTAGCAGGAAGTATATTGGTAGTATGGTTTTTTTGCGGTCTAAGGCTTTTTGGGAGGGGGGATATGTTTGGCTCATAGTTTCGTCAGCGCGACGCCTCAAACGGTGACGGTGAGTCAGATATAAATACTATCCACACTACCAGTTAGGTAACTAGGATGCCACATGTTCAAGCCTCATTACCCAATAACGATTACCACATGAATATATAGATTCAACCATTCTTCAACGCCAACATCTTCACGGTTATAGTACACTAGTATTATTTTCGAGGGTTTGGATGTATGGGATCTTCAACCCATGTCCATTAATGCTCTTCGGCCAAGGGCCAGTCACACAATGACGCCGGTCCATATCTGCGCGCTGGGCATTGTCATTCACTGACGTGGACGAGGTTGGCTTGAAGGACTAGTTGATTTTGCGGGGTACAATGATTCATGATCTTATTACTTAACCCATTATTTATACAAGCCTCCCGACTATAAAATCTCACCGCAACATTTCGCGTAATGGTAAGCCAAAAAAATATTAAACAGGATAGAGTCAAAATAGTGATACTACCTTTGATAAGTCTAATCAAGATATGACGATGGTTGGTCACGGTTTACTAGAATACCCAACTAATGGGCGAAGGATCAGTGTTAAAGTGCTATAGTTAAAACTGGAAGACAAGCACGCCTCCAACTCCGGAAAGGATTATATGTTATGCTATTAATTGATCTAATAAAGCGAAATTTCAAGGCTCAGAGGGTATCACTAACACTATGAAGAGAAAGCACTTGAAGATATCACACCAGTCACAGCTTCATCCAGACCCAATGTACTACGAAGATTTCCAACCCTGAACTCTACCCCATGTAGGGCGTTGGGCCTATAAAGCGCCGGCGAATTTTCTCCCGGTCCACGAAGAGCCGTTCTCCTGGTATTCCTGGCGGGTGATAGCGACCTTTTGGAATTCTGTTCTATTGGCTGCCAGCTGAGATGCACCAAGCCAGGTATAGCGAATTGGGCTATTACTATTCGTCAACACATTTGTGAGAGATATATGGGGCTAAAAAAAAACTTACTCTTGAGGTTGACGAACCCTCACAGTACATTCGGCCGAAGCAACTTCACGCAGCTCTGTTTCCCTAGAGGATATTAGTAAAACAAGTCATCGAGTTTGGAGAGGGGTCGGCTAGGCTTCTTACAGCCTGTTCATAAATCCAGGTATCAATGAGTTTCCTCCAACCACCAAAACATTCGCCAAAAAGGCAGCATGTAAGCCAGTAGGCAATACGGAGAGGCTTTGTAATACCATATCTCTGATACCAGCCTGTTTCATACCTATATCGCTGGGGGTAAACAGAATTTCGGGAACTGTAAAGCGCTCGTTTCCCAGAACCAGGACATCCTCGGATACTGTCTCGGTCCCAGCACCCGAGAGCGCACTCTTTCTTTTCTTCGCATTCAAGAGAGGATCATGCTGTCGCATAAATCCTTTTCTGCCGGCGTTCGGATCGGGCAGGACGAAGTCAACCGTGACACTATCACCGGGATTGAGTTGGCCACATTTACGGTTGCCTTTCCATGTTTGTTCCATATCTCGAACAAAATCATCAGCCACGTAGCACACAGCTTCCTTCACTTGATTCATAATGTATGCTTCGTCCACCATGTTGTATTGTCTCATTGACACTATCTCCTTCAAGTAGTTTGTAAGATGTTTGCCTCCAAGATCAAGCCTGCGAATTGCACGCTGAAGAGGCTGACCCTTGTAAAGCGGCGTGACTGTTGTATGAGAATATCCAGAATCAATGACCAAGAGGCATTCCCTTGGCGAAATGATAGAGTCGTATTTCTGCGTAGCGGGATCTCCGAATACGGACTGAACTTCATTCCAGGCGTTCAAAGAGGGGCCTGTTATGGCAACAATATCAGTATGGGCTCTGAGGAGTAATTGCCATGATAGGAATGCCGGCATGCGTACCCATGCATCTTAGATAGCCACCAAATCCCCACTCCTCCATCACGATCTCATCAGCATTCTTTTGCAACGCTGGTAAAGCGTTTGGTGCTTCAGTTAGCACAAGCGTTGTTTCTTCTGGGATCACAATCCGAAGCTCTTTACTCCGCGCGGTCTTGTCATCAAGAAAAGAGTGTTCCCAAATTTCCTTCTGAGCCTCCCAGTTCACAATATACCCCTTTTCGACTGGGCGCCGGAATGTCAACTCATTACAGTCAGCAATGTGGGTGTTGATTTGCGACCCAATGTAGACACGATTCTCACGAGTTTTGACAAGCGCATTCGGTATAATTGAGCAAGCAGACATAGCAATTGTTTCATCTTCTATAGGCGTATCGGATGCGTAGCCAGCTTTCATCGTATATGCGCCATTGTCAATTATGAAGGTCTTGTCAGGTAAAGGCTGGACCTTTGCGATCGAGGCTCTCCCAGAAGGTCGCGGTTTAGTGGTTACCATGATTTTCAGCAAAGATTGTGGTTCGGTTGGGGAGAAATATGTGTTCAAGTATACATCAGGTCGTAAAGCCTTCAAGAATTATTCTCGTTGATAGTAAAATTCCAGGGTACTTGATAGTTGATGAATATGGAGGTGCTGGGTGATGGTTGACTAATGGGGATCGGAGATCGGAAATGCCGCGAGGTCAACTTCACAGATCAGGAAATGTAGGGCTCATAATTAGGGCAAGACTGTCAGTGCTTTGACGTATGTGCGTACATACATCTGATTAAAGGCTTGTACACTTGCAAACTACGGAGTACATGTAGCTCAGTTTTTTGTCTCCCTTTTGTTTCCCTTCCTTCATTTCTTTTTCTTTGTTCTTTCTTCTTGTTTTTTAAACTGGGGTGGAAGCATATAGATCTTTTTTTTAATCACTATACATCACACAGTCTAAGTAGAAAAGCTAGGTATGGGAGTGCCTTTTAGTGTCCCTAGGGGGCTTGGTTTATGAAAAGACCCCACTGGGCTTTTCCATTATGGTAGTAGGAATTATCTATCAATTTCATTGTTAAGGCTTGTCATTTGTAGAACAATGGTGGAGTCTTAAGGCCACCCCCGCAAAAACAATGTTTTAGCTTTTAAGACAGTTTTGAAATGAGTTCTTAACTTCTTACAGCTCTCTGCCAGCAGAAGTTCAGGACTCGCAAACTGATTCTTATCGCAGTTTTCCCTAAAAATAGCTCTGCAATTATTTTATAGAACAAAGATGGCGGAATATTTTAAGCAGTAAATTTGCCGGCAAATAAAGACAGGGTCGAAATTTAGTATATATATATATATATATATATATTTACACGTACAGAGAGTCTATTAAAGCTTACGGAGTAAAGACCTTTTGATATGCATGTTCCAAATGCTTAGTAAATTGCCTGGAGACTTCAACTTTCAGAAAGCCACGAAAACTTGTGCGATAAGAGAACCTCCAACCTGACTTTATCTTGCGGGGTGGGCTTAATAGTCCCCCGTACCTACCCGTACCAGAGCCCTAATCGACAGCCCCGCAGTTCTCCAATCCGAAATTTCTCTAACATTGTCCACTACTCGAAACCTTCCACAACACACGCTCGAGTAGCCAGACCAAAATGTCAAGAAAGCTTCAAGCTACACTCTCGGCGACGCTTACCCTCGTGGATAATTTCCAGTTAGCTTTAGCCTCTCCCACTAAAGTCCCATCGTCCAGTGAGCTATCGGGTAAAGATGCGCTCCCTCTCCTTTCGGCATCCTCAGCAGCCCTCAAATCACATGTCACCAAGCTTTCATTATTAGCTATTACTTCCCCTTTCACGCACTCCGCTGTTGGTGCTGTTCTCAACGACTTAAATGAATCGGTTCTCCCGTCGCTTGTCACAGCGGGGCTTCTTGTCAACCCCACCGATCACACCCAGGCATTCCATACGGAGACACAGGTCCTTGTGAAGACATCACTAAACGAGCTCATGTCTCTCGCGAAGGAGGTTCGTACAGTTGCAGCAAAGAAAGATGGTGCTAAAAAGGCCGAGGATTTGTCGCAGTCAGAGAAGGATTCTATCACTATGGCTACAGGACGTGTGTGGGATGCTTGTGATGCTTTGATTGATCTGGCCTCCATCGGGGTGGTCGGATTTGTAGTACGACGCGTGGAAGAATGGAGGGACCTAGTTCGCGATGCAGTTGAAGAGATTGAAGAATGGAATCCAGACGAAGGAGATGATTTTTTTGATGAGTTAATGGGTGACGACAAATGGGATACTGGTCCAAGTGACGGCGATGAATCAGGCGGTGATAGCGAGGAGAAGGACACGGCTATTTTACACGAAAGAAAAAGGGTCACCATTCGATTACTCAAACCAGTTGCACAAATCTATCCGGCCATTATCACCAATCGATTGAAAACGATCCCAGAATTGTCACATGTTATCGTCAGCCAGCTGGAATCTGTTATGACGAATTTGCAACAAATTCCGGAGCAGGTTGATGAAGTTGCGGGTGCGCTATATGAAGCGAGCATAGAAGAGTCGGCCGAGTACTTGAAGAAGACTAAAGACCATGCCGTCAAGGCTGTCAATTTGGTGGCTTCATCTTGGAATGGACAGAAAGTGGCTGACGCTCAACAGGCTCCTGAGGATAAATTCTCCATATGGTCAAAAACCTGGTTGAGGGTGATGAACGATGTCAGTCGACCTGTTGATGATGTGGAAAAAGCGAAGCATTGAATACGATTGTTCCATGAGATGATTAATATCACAACCAAATATAGAATTGATGTCTGATAGAATACTACAATCCACTGAAATTCAGGACAGGCTTATAGTTCGCGAAACCGTACTCTTGAATCAGTCCTTGAATATAGAGAATACACTGCTCGCAAAAAGAAAAAATATATAGCACTGGCATTTATAAACCCAATAACAAGTTTAGGTGGGGCCGGTTGTTGTACGCCCTCGATTCCATTATGTCTTCTCGGAAGCCACGATTCACAAGCTCATTTCGTCACTAGGCTCCCACTCACAGAGGTCTTCCGCAGGTATTCGATCTTTCAACCATTCGAGTATAGCATCTGTTCCCTTGGCGACGATCTGCCAGCGAGGGATGCGAAAGCTATTGCCAGCAACTTCCAACTTTCTCAACGCTGACCCATTGCCCCAGTTTTTAGCGGAACCCTCACCTCTTAAAAGGCCTAATTTTGGTGGTAGAAAACCAATGCCGTTATTGCCTACATCAAGAAATTGTAGGCCCTGAACAGCATCAAAGTCCAGGCTGTCAAGGCGATTGTCAGCAGCAAGAAATGTCATCAAACTCGGATAGAATTGGCGGACAGGAGGAAGTGCCCCAGAAATGCGATTATTGGATACATCTAGGAAGGAAAGAGAAGGGGCCTTGAGGTTGGCCAGAATCGTATCCAGCGTTGTCAAACCGGTTGCACTTATATTGAGTATTTGAAGGCTGGGAAGACATAGCGATGATGACAAAAGTGAGGCGCTATCTAGGGGATTATGCGAGAGGTCGAGATCTGTTAGATTGGCTGCAAGTATCTCAAGAGCCGGTGTAGGAAAACAACGTAGTTCATTATGTTGCAAGTAGAGACATCTGACTTCGTGCGAGTTTATATGCTCCAACTGATTCTCATTGAACTCTTGCATATCGCTGTATGATCTGTCAAGGATGCCACCGGATTTGATTTGCCAAACGCCCGTCTGAGCCGGAGTTTCCGGTGCAAGTGTGAATTGGGTAGCAACAGATCCTTCATCGTCTGTATCCTGAAGCTCTGGTTCGCATCGATTTCGTAAGTCCCGTTTCAAATCATCCGTGTTCATATTTAGAAATTTCCTCTCCCTAATGGGGTTGTTGGCTATTCGGAATGTGACCAGGTTCTCCATTAGCCCAATTCTTTCATCCAATTTAGACAAGTTGTTCCCTGTAAGATCAACATTCCGGATTCTTTTGAGTTCAGTGAATCCTCCAGGCAGTTCTGTCATGCTGTTGTCCTCTGCAGACAAAACTTGAAGGTCTTGCCAAGATGAAACGTTTGGCAAGCGCTGAAAGCGGTTCATGCTGATGGCTAGAGTATGTAGACTGGGGAGTCTAAGGTCAATGTGGTCGGAAAGGTTTGTTAACGCATTGCTGGCTACGTCCAATATTTGCAAGGTCGTGAGCTCATGTACGGTAGTAGGCAATAGGGTATCATTCAATCGGTTATTAGGTGCCCTAAGTTCTTTCAATGGAAGCTTGCTTAGAGCTTCGAAAGGTAAGGATTTTAGTTGGTTGTTGCCAACATTCAACACCCGAAGAGAAGTCAGACATGCGAGCTCATTCGGTAGTTCTGTAAGAAAATTCTCGTGTAGGTCCAAGACTTCCAGATTGCTGAGATTACCAATACTCAGAGGAAATGATCCTTGTAACTTATTCTTGGCTAACTTCAAATCTCTAACGGTATCCAGTTCTAGGATGACTCGTATATTCTCCATGTTCAAGTCATTGTTCGAGAGATTTAACGTATGAAGACGCTGTAGCCGCCTGAAGCCGACCGGCAGCGAGCGCAATAAATTCCCATGCAAATCGAGAAGCTCCAGTCCACCAAACTGGTTTCCCCTCTCATCAGCATCCGAGTCTTGCGGATCAATATCTGGGAAAGCAGCATCCGGTAATTCGACAAACTCATTATCTGCAGCTATTAATTTGACAAGGTCCACGCTTTCATACCACTCGGTGGAAGAATCCACGTCAAAATCATACATGGTCATGACTTCGTCCGGTAGTTTGGCCAGAGACAACGCCGCAATATTCAGGTGACCTGAAACCCGGCCGGCTTCGATCCGTTTCTGAATGAGCCCTCTATCCGAGTCTTTGGGTTGTTGATTAAAAGGGTCTTCGACATTGCGCTCGTCCCAAGTACTATGAGACGAAGTATGCGATGGAGAGCTAGTCTGCATCGCTGCTTTCCGTGCAGCTTTTGCTTTTGCTATACTCTCTCTCAGTGCGCTGGATGACTTAGAGACTTTTCTCGTTTCTAACTCGGATTGTTTCCCCACTGCTAACTCAGGCGACGTAGATTTTGTGGATGATGGTCTCAATGTGGCCACAGATGGTTTTGGCATAATAGGTGGCTTTGTAGGTGTTTTCCGTGTTTTCCTCACAGTAAGCGGCTCCTGTGACCGATCCATATCTGGTACAGCCAAGGTTGTTGCGACGGCATTACACGAAGCTGCAGAACGGTTCGGTGGTGTGCAAGTAGTATCCCCATAAGCACTCCTACTTGGCGAAGGAATCTTTAGCTTAGAAGGACTTTCCACACCCGATATAGAGTATTGCTCAACTGATGTATGCAATGTTTGGCGGGATCGTGAAGGAAGTCGCATTGCAGACAGTGGGCGGGGTAAAAGGTCAGTTCCAGTTTGTTGACGCGTTGATGATGATCTAGATGGAGATCTAGAATAGCTTGTTAATGCTGATGATGGACGAGAAGGGGAGCGCATAGGGCTAGCTCGATTGTAGAAACTAGATTGTCTCGATGACCCGGGCGAAGGTGGAATCTGGGACAGGGTCTCGATTGTTCGTTCAGACAACGATGGCCGCGCACGACCTCGAGTATCTGCATCATCCTTGAGGTTTTCAGTCTCATTCTTACAGCGACCACTGTCCGTCTCTGATCGCCCATTGTCGCTTGTCCCTTTTTTATAAATATCCCTTATAGGCCGCGGGTCATCTTGGGGCTTCGTTGAAAATATATCTTTAGGGAGTGGCTTTTTGAAGACTGGTTCCTCGGAAGGCCTCCGTAGCCTGGCTGTATCAACGCCTGTGTCTGTCCGTAGCTTTTCGCGGGAGGGGGAAGGTTTGATCGACTTAGAGGTAGAGGTTGGTAACGGTAATTTAGAGGATAGTCGAGGGATTCCGCTCGGTCGCGCCAATATTCTCCGTTGGTTGTCCATATTTGCATCACTTGGAAGGAACCGATTGAATCTGTTTCATAGGGGTTCGGCTAGATGTGTAACGAGTTCAAAGGCAGAAAAGGAGTCTCATCATGGTTTTGTGCGGATTCAAGAAGTTGCAGTGGGAACACCAACACAGGTGGAGAAATATATGCCCATGCACTGATATAGCAGTGCAAATAGATAATAAGGCCAAGGAAATGAAGCTTATGTTCTATAGGGCAACGTGGCTTTTCCAGTGAAGCTTCCGTTATGTTTGTGATATATTACTCAGTACAGTTATCTTTATTTACGGAATAATCTTAAAGGGTTGGTGCCTTGGGCTACAATTCATTTAGATGAGCTATGTGATTGGTTGAATCATACCCAAATCTCCAAACTAAGGAAGGGTCCCGTTATGCGCGCGAGTCTGCAGTCGACATTCTGACTGTTGGGCGGCGTAGGTAGATGACCATTATTAGTACGCGGCGTATGGACATGATTATCCTTCCTTCCTTTCTTTTTTTTTAAGAAGAAACTTTACAACCTACCCTTACCTACTCTTCCTTTGCCCTTCAATGAATGCTTTACATTCATTTACAATCATACGCTCCAAGAATTTGTAATTATCAACGGTGTCATATACTGTCCCAGTGAATGGTAGTATTTAATAAATAATATTTAATCAAAACCTATAACTTCTAGGAAATTTTAATGTAGAGCTTATGCAGTTCCTCTTGCTTGCATCAAAAGTGGGTTTAATTCATGAAAGTAGCCGCACAGAGGCTTAGATACCGTAAAATAAAAAAATAGCTGTTGAGTGGTCAATAATTTTTCGACTCAAGACCAATGTCTCCTAACTAGTAATTATGTACAGTACTCCGTACGTAAAGGATCCTAATATTGTGTTTGTAGAACATCGTATGATTTTATTACTATCATTATGCTGTCTAACTCCGAATGATAAACCCTTTTTCTTTCTCTCCCCCCTTTTTTTTTTCTAAAAATTCAAATTTAAATCAAATTCAAAAAAAAAAGAAGAAAAGAAAAAGAAATCAATTGTCCAAGCGGCTAAAGATTGTATTATTTGTAAATAGTTGCTTTGCCCTTTTCATTTCCATCTCTATTCATACATTTATACAAGCCACCGAGAATAAAAAGACCAGACTTCCTTACTGGTAACAGGTAATCCGCGTAGATAAGTTTCCATTTACATAATTAAATGTGTTGAGGAAGCAATCCAATTAGTGAAGATGTTTATTCTACTAATGATCAAGTCTTGTAAAATTACAATCGATTAAAAGAGATTTTCTTCGATGCCATGGACCAGTATGGCTAGAATAAGTAGCTATCTTGAAAATAAGGTAATTATTAAACATTGCCGATTGTTTGCTAATTACGGCGTTGCCTCAGTTACAATTTGAGGGCCCATGGGGGTTTGCCTTGTGTTTACTTGCCTATGATTTGAAACTCTAACGACATTAGGGATAATGGGTTCGGTCGCCCGGCTGGGCTCACGTGGATTCAGATCATCGGCTATGATTGGTTGCAGTACTTCATGGGAAGCACCTAAGAGACTTCCCAGACCTCCCAGCCTCCCCGCCGCCTACACATCTTAAGGCATCAAACAACTTCCCAGGTCCATGGTGCTCCTTGCTCCTCACTTTGACACCTACATTCTCCCGATTCCCCAAATCAAGTTCTATTATCTCCCTTACACCTGTCACATCTTTTACAAAGCTATCATACTTTATGCCATTGGTTCAAACTGGTTCTTGCTTTAGGAATATATTGTTATCATTCTGGACTTAATACGAACTTGGCTGCACGATTCTATCAGTGATAAGCAAACTGACGAAGCACTATTCACACTGAAAGTCAATCCTGCGACCAGTTGTGTTATCCCAAGATACCTTCGTTTCCATAAATTTTACCTTTGCTCTTAATTACTAGAGTCAGTTGGGGTTTCAAGCTACTGGCAATTGTCCACACTGTTTCAGTCTATAATTGCTTTGTCTCCACGTTCTCCGCGATCAGGTGCAAGATTTGTCCGAGAGCGATAACACCTAGGACAAGGTGGTTTAAACGAAACCCAGCACAAGATCATATCTCCAGAGTCACACCCCTTGTCCCTCTGCACTATTAAATCTACCATGCTTCAGGATATAGAACCCCAGCTTTCATCTCTGGCACCTGCTGCAGAGATCTCTGGCCCGGTGACTCCGACGCAGCGGCGAAGTTTATCTGCTTCGCCAGGGCTAAGCGTAAGGCCCGGGAGTTCTGCCTCACATTCTAACAAAACCAAGTTTCTATCACCTCCGTCGTTGTCTTCGTCGGATATGACGCCTCCACCATCCTCACAGACTCCTGGTAAAACACTCCGACAATCAAGGTCGCGATCAAGTTCATACCTTGCATCCCCGCCTAATTTTGAAAAAACGCTATATGCCGCTTATGGAGCTTCTGAGAACCTTCCTACAAGTGATGAAATTAATGATGCCGATGAATCGAAGCTTCGTGTTATCGCTAAAGATCTTCTGGGGGTCGCGCAAGAAGCCCGCATGTCTGCGCTGCATTTCAAGCTGCAAAATAGTCTATTATCATTTACAAGTAATGAGGCTATAAAACGCGCGGAGGTTGAACATCAGTTGGCAAGACGGGAAGTGGAAATACTTCAGAGTTCAGAATATCGCCGTCGCCATTCTGGGGCAAAACCTACTCAGCCGTTCACAAGCATGGAGTTAGAACGTACCCTTCAGCGTAATCAGGAGCTCGAGAGGATCAATGCCACCCTTGATCGAAGGCTTCGCCGAGCAAAAAGGCTCATTGACCAGGAAAAGGAAAACTCAGATCGGCACAGAGAAGAGAATGCGTTATTGAAAGATCGCATCAGGGAGAACCGAAAGCACTTTTCTTTAATGATTGAGCATGGCTCACTGTCACCCAGCCCGCAGACAGAAATTCAAATTCCTCACATGAATTCGGTCTCTCACTTTATGGACAGTGCCAGCCATCCCATGATCACTGGTGACAACCAGAATCCTTTCGCTGCTCTTCTTGCAGCAGACCGTGTTTTAAATAGAGAAACCCCCAGCGCCACATCCACCTCACACTGCAATAAGATGCAGTCCCAATATACCAGTAACCACGTGCGCGCTGACCATTCATTCTCATCTCTGCCTATGACACCATCCCGATCTCAGATGACGAAACAAGAAACCTTATACTCCACGCCTGGCAGGAAACATCAAGATGGATATCGTGATAGAGACAGCACAATTTCTGCATCGGATACCGAGGAAGCTGAAACAGAAGAAGATGCTCCTGTCTCGCAGGCTGGATCAGTAGCGTCCAACATGCTTCGCCATAATCCTTCAAGCAACCACAAGGATGCTAGGCAGGTCAAACGTGCACCGAAATCTAGCACATTACTTCAAACAACACTGTTCGGACAGGTCAAAAAACCCGGGATTGAACGAGCTTCGGGCAGTCTGAAACGCAAAACGAGTTTTGAGGGGGTTTCTGCGAAGAAATCAAAAGCGGAGAAAGGAGTGGGTCTCGGTATTGACACATGGGATAACACCACTCGTGTATAAGATGTACGGAAGTACAGTGGTACACGGGCCTCTTTCTTTGGAGCTTTAGTTTTGATCCGTCCAAAGCAAATCTTCACGCCACGAGCCTTGGCCCATGTTGACCAATTTGATGCCCTGCGTGTTTCATTTCAGGAGAAATTACGAATAATGAAGCCTTGACTGATGGATGGAACGTTATTTCCACGGCGCTCTTGTGTTTGTTCGCGCGTCGTTCCTCTCTATATTGAAATTCTCGTGTCTGCAGATGAGCACTTGCCCACTAGAGCGATTTGTTGCACTGATTGGCCATGATGCGAATTTTTCTCGGAAGTTACTGTTGGTAATAGAGTAACCTTGGTAGCAGTTGATAGAATATCGCATGGTCCCAATCACGAACATCTACTAATACTTCATGTTAGGTTATCTATGCTAGATATTCTGCATACGAAGTACTAGTAGATGTTTGAACTAGTCTACTGCATATTATAGTCTTTGCGAAAAGCTCTACAGCTATCGAGAGTTCACTACTAGATACCTGACTGGATTTTTTCAGAAACCATGTGATAAAAGAAAGCAACAAATATTGTATTTGCATAGTCAAAAAGAAAGAAAGAAATAAATAAATAAAAAGAGACAGGACTTGTATTGCTGTGTATGTAATCGGTATGAAGGTGACTGTTGGATTGGAAGTCTGGGACGCTTTCCGCATTCGGTAACCAGGGTAGGGCTTCTCGCTAAGCGAGGCGGGCGCGGCTCTGCGCGGTTGGCCACACCAAAAAAGTTCCACTCATTATTGAAGAGTCGTTTTGAGATACGACCAGCAACCACCCACGACGACGACGACAATCTCCCGGCCTTGATCCCCATCCGTCACAATGGTGCGTTACTGATTCCTCGCTGTCTCAATCGTTTCATAGAGTCATGTACAATCGTCTCTATGGTCTGTTATTTTTTTGTCATTGGAAGGTTCGTTGCTAACAGGCCCTGGTGGCGATGTAGGCGATCAAGCACAACAACCAGATTCTCAACCAGCGTGAGTACACCTGCGACAACGGATGTTCAACAATGTCGATAGGACATGGGCGGATACTGGATTAAATTCAGGGACTGATAGCTGTTCGTGACAGACTTCCGCAAGGACTGGCAGCGTCGTGTGCGCGTGCACTTCGATCAGGTACGCTCTCGAGATTACACCTAAAGCGAGGGGGAGAGATGAGCCTGGAAAATTGGAAGAGGGGGCAAAATAGGCAGCACAGGAGAACGGGCGAATATCTTCTCTCGAGATTGATGGTGGACTAACAACCTACGATTCTATAGCCTGGCCGCAAGTACCGCCGTCGTGAGGCCCGTCTCGCCAAGGCTGCTGCTGTTGCTCCCCGTCCGGTTGACAAGCTGCGTCCCGTTGTGCGGTGCCCTACAGTCAAGTACAACCGCCGTGTCCGTGCCGGCCGTGGTTTCACCCTTGCTGAGCTGAAGGTAAATTATCCCTTGATGGATCTAGCGCACGCGTTGGTCCGCTAATGTACTCGGTGGAATCGAGCTATGGATGTTTGCTCACATGCAATTTTTTGTCACATTTTAGGAGGCCGGTATCCCCAAGAAGCTTGCGTCCACCATCGGTATCGCCGTTGACCACCGCCGTGTCAACTACTCTAAGGAGTCTCTTGTCGCCAATGTCGACCGTCTCAAGGACTACAAGGCCCGCTTGATTCTCTTCCCTCGTAAGAGCGGTCAGTTCAAGAAGCTCGACTCCTCCGCTGAGGAGGTCAAGGCCGCCAAGGCTGCCTTCGCCGTCGAGGGCAAGACTGAAGGATATTCCACCCGTGTTGGTGCTACCCTCCCTATCAAGAACCTCTCTGCCGAGGAGGCTGTCACCGAGGTCAAGCGCGATGACTTGCCTAAGGGTGAGGAGGCCGCCTACCGCCGTCTGCGTGAGGCCCGCAGCGAGGCCCGTCACAAGGGTATCCGGGAGAAGCGTGCTAAGGCCAAGGCTGAGGAGGAATCTGCCGCCAAGAAATAAATCTGATTCACAGTTAATGATGATCTGGTCTACATTCAAGTCGGGGATTAGTGTAGTGTGGCATGGCGTGGCGCCCCTTTTCTCTTTTTACCTTTGTCCTTAAAAGCTCCGAATCTCGCAAAATGCAAATGTCCCAATTTGATGTTCCAAGATGAAGAAGGGGCCCATTTCAGTTTTGCTTTTGGGCATCCTCCGTTTATTCCTCGGATACGTGTGGAACGTATGGGCCTCTTTGGCACAATACCCATCGCGATAATTTGCTTACGTCATGCCGGTGCCATCCCTCCCAGTGAAGCCGGGAGAAAACCAAGATATGGGGAGGGCAGCCTCATCTAGGCCCCCGTAAGCTTAGCACTACGACGGAAATGAATCAACATACAATGTGCCACTCCTACCCGTAGTACTCTTCCGCTTACTGTTATCTTGATATAATGACTAGCTCGGTCACCGAATGGTACATGTCCAAACATGGCCTCGTAGAAATATTCCTATTTTCCAAAATTTGATCTCAGCGCAGCCGTCATATTGTCATTTCCACATAGTTCTAAAGTACGTTGCTTTGCATTCAAGGGGATTTTCTTTCCCTCTTCCTATTGAATACAACGCTTAGCACACATATCGCAGCTCGTACAATGGTATCCGCATCTATATCTGTTTTTGAATCTTTCTGATTGCTCCCATATCCGTTCAACACTTCGTAAAATAGTAGCTTCGCTTCTTGTTCAAGTTTCCTTCCCGATTTACCTTCCAAGTCGCTCGGTGCAGAAACGGTTATCCCGGGCACAAGTTTTGGCTCACCCATCCACTCGTCAAGTTTCAATTCGCAGGAAACGTAGACCTTAGGTGCGATTGTTTCGCCAGACTCAAACAACATGGATGTGCGGTCGAGATGTGGCAGTACCTTACGAAAGTTCCATGTAGTAAGAGCACCATTGTCATATCCTTGGCTGTCACTTGGCCCACAAGTGCTAGTGGACCATCTACAACCTGCGACTTTTTCACGACACTGGTCTTTCAACCGTACCCAAAGTTGGGCACGCAATAATGAAGCCTCCCAAAACCTGTTTATACCCCAACATAAACCCGATACATCCAATTTTAGAAGGGGATTTGCAAGTCTGGTTTCGATCCATTGTCGGAGATATACCGGTTGTTTGTTGACAACGTTCGACGTGCCCATTAATGCCATAACATTAACTATAGACTGCGTTGTGGGGTTTGATTCATACATAATCGGTACTTCGAGGATCTTTGGGAATGGAGGCGGTACGGACAGCGTCAAGGTGTGCGTTTCCAGAATAACATCCGATGTCGATCCGTGGGTTGTAGTAAAACGCGATTCGAGGTTTAAAGGTGCGAATACAGTGAGATATGAATCCAACTGGGAAAGCTCATCAACAGCAAAAGGATTCACAATCAGTGGCTCATCATAAGACGTTTCAGGATCCTTCGTCGAGAATGGAAGCAATGTAGAAACCAAATATGACATTTGCATACCATGCGATTGGGGCTTCTCTGGTGTTGTGGAAGGATGATCTTCTAGCAACAATGGACTTTCCACTGGTCAATTAGAGATTCTGGCCGGTATTAGCGCACGACTTACATGAGTTCGCCCAGCTCACGAACACTTTTGCCGTGCTGGGCCGATCGCTTGGACCAAGTCTCCAACTCGTTGATGTGATCTTTAAGCTGTTGGGATTGAGCAGCGAGTTCTTTTTTTAATTTATGCCGCGCCAAAACACTATCTGCAAGTAAATTCCGGCTTTTAGCTGAGCCAGAGCCATGGAGACTTTCTTCCCTTTCTTCATGATGGACATTCCTAAGTTTTGAGAGGCTTTGTATTGACTGATCGGCGATTTGTCGCTTCCCTAATTTACCACGTGGCGGAGGGCTACTACTTAATAGCCCTTTAGGACGCTCGGGAGGTCTTTCTAAGCCTAACTGCGTAGGTGTTGGGGGAAGATCCGGTTCTTCTAAACGCTCGTGTGAAGAATCTTGATCGAAGTCCCTCTTCGGACCTAAATCAGCCGTTGCATTACTCAGCTCAGATACCAACTGATCGTCAGGACTATCGATAATACTATTGTCTAGCTTCGTCCTCTGTATCAATGATGGCGATTGGAACGTCAAGTCTGATGGGAGGATTCGTCTTGAAACTCGTCTCGGTGGGACTGAGAATGTCTGGAGGCGGCTTGACCGTCTGCCTGGCGATAGTTTATCCAGACCTGTAACCGCAGTCAATGAGGGCCTAAGGGCCTTTCGGTCGCGTAATCCAAATGAACTTGTCCCAGTCGAGCCTCTCTGGCCATCGTGATTGCTTTGGTCCATAGATCCCCGTGGATCCCTTGTCGGTGATCTACTGAATGCGCGCTGTGAAATTTCAGGCTGCAGTCGTACCAGACCTGTCCTAGTTGGAGATTGGAATCAATTGAACACTGTGGATCTTCGATTTGCGGAAGCTGTGGAATGTTTTGCGTCGCGTCGATCCTCATGCGGATGACAACTGAGTATGTACTTTTCAAAATTTAGACTGACTTAGCGGAGACCATGCTCACTGCGCTATGTTATCATTCAATGGCTTGTCTCAATGAAGAATTGCGGATGATCATTATTGGTTTCCTATCGTTAGATTTTGTCAAACACAACGTCCATCGATAAGCTATTTTGTTGGCGCAAATACGAACCCCCCTGTTTGTACAGTTTGCACCATGACATAATTGAAGTGCGAGACACTTGCTTTTCTGACCCTAGACCTTCCTCGAATCCGAGCACCAGATAATTCTACTGCATACAATGCAGTTCCATTTCATGGGTGCAAGAACCTCATCATGTAGGATAATTTTCAAGAATCTTTCGCATTCGGGCTGCGACTTGTCGGCATATCGGACATGTCTGCTTTCCATGTCGTCCATTGACCGATATACGCTTTCACTGGAATCTCGACGAACCACGACTTATTCACATTCCCAACATCATGAGACTGCGACAAGCTTGCGCGCTCTAAATTACCATCAAGCACACCCACTGTCTGGCTACTACTATGAAATTCTCTCTTCACGCTCCCCTTACGCACACCAAGCTACCTCACGCCCTGTACCTGACCACACCGGTGCGCTTACACAATCTGTCACTGTTGAGCCTCAGTCACCGCAAGACAAGATGTCCATTGTATTTGGTACTCGCCTTGCTGGGCCCGGTCGTTCTTCACGTTACGATCCCGGTGCAACGCCGCCGGAGTCCATGTGGAAAACTATAAATGGAGTTGCAATCCCTCCGAGGCCGGAAGAGCCAGGAAATTGCTGCATGAGCGGTTGTGTTCACTGTGTGTGGGATGACTACCGCGATGAGATGGAAGAATGGGCGGCGAGGCTCGAACAGGCCAAAACGAAGGGTGCATCAAAGGGTCCAACTGAGGACATGCGGCACACTCCGAGGGCGGAAGTTGAGTCCGCGAGCACAAGTATAGATGACGACGGGGGAGGCAGCGAGACAGGCTGGGATGTTACCAACCAAACGGGTGATCTCTTTGCCAGCATCCCAGTTGGGATTCGAGAATTCATGAAAACCGAAAAGAAACTGAAACAAAGGCATCAACAGGAAGAAGGCAGACTATAAATATCATTATATCTCTCATATGTGTGGGCTACATTCATCTTTTTCTTCTTGTATTTTTTTTATTCCATTTCTTTTGGGGGGGGGGGGCTTACTTTCCCCTTCCTCAGCTTTCTGTCTCGAGCACTTATTGAGTCAATCGTTTATGGGTGTCGTTTTAATCATATCAGTCAGACTCTCGACTGATATAAACGCATCATTGTATATATAGAAAGAGAAAGAAAGGCATAGATTAGATATATACATACACCCAAGCAGGTTACAAATCTACTAAGTATTTACGCACTACTGCATTTGATAAGATGTAACAGATTAAAATCGCTAGTGTATTCGTAATGTTGATGCATATAAGAATTTAGGACGGTTGCATCAGATGTTTAGGTTTTTTAAATATATATATATATATATACTAGTACTAATATATATACATGGATGTATATATACATTGGTATCTATGGTACGGCAATACCGAGGGCGAAAATCATGCCAAGGCCTTATGGCAAAATTCAGGTTGTTAGGGATTTGTTCAATACATCACACGTTTAGCACAAGTCCTCGAATATCTTCTTTCCTCTTACCATCCCGTATCTTTTCTTATTTTAAATTAACCTTTTGTCTTTTATTTTTATTTTATTTTTATTTTTTTATTTTTTTATTTTATAATCGAATACAGATGGTAGGTCATTTCTCAAGCTACATATAATATCACATTTGAACATGGCGCGTGGTAATGCGGAGCTATACGGTACTGTTTTTTTCTTTTTTGTTCAAAAAAGCCGTCTCTGGAAGCTATGCATAAACAAGCTAATCATTGTATCTTTATAATCAGAGTACAAGACACCTCTATCGTCTAAAAAAAGGCCACTCACAGGATGCTTTCAGTCTGTATGACTGGAAACTATGTCACCCAACCCGACAATTCACGACTCGTCCCTATACCGCGTTGTTGACAACCGCCGTTTCCGAACATTTGACCGTGAAAGGCTGCAAATCAGGGTCGAACCTAGGAAAGTCATTGAGGAATCGCTATCTTGCCTTCTATTCCACAACCGTCAATGAATCGAAGCAGGCGCATGGTCATGATGAATCCACGGAACAAACTCGATCAGGGCGAACTACAGGGGCTGATAACAGAATAATGAATGGTGTACCTATCAATAGAATGGACATCAACGACTTTCATTCGTCTCCAATGCTAGATGTTGCTACCAATAGCGAAACATATCAGGACCAATGTGGAGCTTTGCCCTGTGGAAGGGATTATGATGGATTTGGCAGAGCCCTTTTGCAGCAGCCGAAGTCTACGCTCCAGACACATTTTATCCGTAATGGGCTCATGAGACTCGCAACGCGATTTTTGGACCTGGATAAGGGTGAGGTTGAGTGTTCTTTGGACTGCACTATAAAAATTACATCCAAAACAATCACCACGTATGGAAGAGGTTCCTCAAAGGTATGCTGGGCTATTTCAACATTCTCACTCCAATTTCTAGACGCACAAGCTTACTTAAATTAGGCAGTCGCGGAGAAGCAGGCTCTGTTGTCTTTGATATCACGGCTTCACGTGGCCGGTCTATTAAACGATCTGAGAAAAGGCTTGCAGTATCAAAAGATATCCGTAGACGATGATATGTCCATCATCATGCTAAAGGCTTTAGGTGATCTAAGACATATAGACAGTTGCTTTCCCACGACAAAGCGTACCGGGCTACGAAGTGAGAAAACCGACCTCGTAAGCCGCCAGAATTCCACGCAGCAGCAGAATAAAGTGAAACAGCTGCCTGAGGATATGCTGCAACTGCATAGAGACCAGTTGCCTATTGGTAAGCGGAAGGACCATGTGCTTAGCCTTGTCAACAAAAACACATACTCCCTCATCTCAGCAGCTACCGGCTCCGGCAAGTCAACGCAAGTCCCCCAGATACTGCTCGAAGACGCCATGGCTAAGGATCCCGGGGGTGAATGCAATATTCTCTGTATCCAGCCTCGTCGAATAGCAACACTGTCACTTGCTCGGCGCGTTGCAAGAGAAAGGGGAGAAGCACTTGGCTACTCAGTAGGTTATCAGATGCGATTTGATTCTCGGCCTCCTACAACATCGAACTCCATCACCTACTGCACTACAGGATTCTTGCTGAATCTGGTGCAATCGGCGTCATATTTGGATGCTTTCTCTTACATCTTACTCGACGAAGTCCACGAAAGAGCGCTGGACCTCGATCTACTCATGCTTTTTCTCAAAAAGCATGTTGAAAACTGCCGGGCATCAGGGACGCGTGTGCCTAAGATTGTGTCCATGAGTGCGACTCTAGATGTTGCTCTGTTTTCTTCATATTTTCAAAATGTTTCTGATGAAGGGCGTCGTTTGCCTGCCCCTCATATGTATGTCCCGGGTCGCGCTTTCCCCGTTGATAAACACTACCTTGATGGTATCATTGAGTCTTTATCGAAAACCTATTCGCCTGAAACCTTGTCGGTGATAATTCACGAACCACAGACAGAGAAGTATTTCAGGCGCTACAATCTATCGGCGATAGAAGACCCAAGGCCTGAAGAAGCGTGCGAGGTGGATCAGCGTTCGAATGACCAGATCATGTCTTCATCAACTAGCTCTATTGTTAGAGAAGAAGACCCTATAATCCCCTTGGGCTTGATATCGGCTGTCATATGTCATATCTTATCTACTACTAAACAAGGATCTATTCTGGTCTTTCTCCCAGGCCTACGCCAGATACTGAATGTTGAAACTGCCATCCGTAAGTACGGGGCAATGCTGGGCTGTGACTTTTCGAATGAAAGTCGTTACAAAATCTTGCAACTCCATTCGAGTCTCCCCGAAGGTCAGAAAGAACTTTTCAGTCCCGTCCCGCCAGATTGCCGCAGAATCATTTTATCCACAGATGTGGCCGAGACTTCTGTAACCATTCCGGACGTGAGATTTGTGGTTGATCCAGGTAAGGTAAATCAAAAACTATATGAACCGAGGTCTAGAACTACCCGCTTTGCATGCTGTTGGGTCAGTCAGTCAAGTGCTTCGCAACGTGCTGGGAGAGCTGGCAGAGTCCAGGAAGGAGAATATTTTGCTCTATATACCAAAGAAATGTACAAGGCTTTCCGTATCACCAAACTCCCAGGAATGGTACGAGAGGACTTGCAGAAGACTGCCCTACAGGTGAAGCGGTCGGCATCTGTTACCTCGATCCAGGAAACTCTACGTGAGTCAATTGAGCCTCCAGAACAGGCCAATGTGGATGTGGCTGTCAAAGATCTGCAGATTTTGAGAGCTCTGGATGAGCGCGAAGAACTGACCGCCCTTGGTGAACATCTCTCGGAGATGCCCCTTGACCCATGTCGTGCAAAGCTGGTCTTGATGGGCATTGTCTTTCGTTGCCTCGACCCCCTCCTCATTCTTGGGGCCCTCGAGGGTGACCGGTCTTTATTCTTTCTAACCACAGACACGGATACACGTCGCAAAGTGCAGAAGCACCGTGTGGAATTTGCTCAGGACACCTGGTGTGATCACCTTAGCATGATTAATGCGCTTAAAGCAATTCGCGAAGTGTGGTACCGAACTGGCCGTGCAAACGCGTTTAAATTTGCAGTATCGAAAGGAATACATTTCGATCGTGTCAGTGAAATCTTTCAAAGTGCCCGTCAGACACTTGAGTATCTGGCTAAAAAGAAACTCATACCTGCGCAAGGACGCTCGAATGAAAGCTTCGAGTTTGGAGGCGCAGACATGAATTTCAACTCATGGCGTGTCCCGCTCATAAAAGCCCTGATTTACCATACATTGTATCCTAATCTCGCTGCTCCATCGTCAGGGTCACCTAGGCGTTACTGTACTGAAACGCATGACATTGCACACATGGCCATGTCATCGGTCAACGCTTCCAGCTATCCGAGAAGTCTATTTCTCTTCAACTCCACCCATAGGCCCTCTGGCGGAGCTACATACTTTTTGCAGCAAACAACCCATGTAACACCGCTTGTCGCTTGTCTTTTGGGTGGACGGCTTCAAGGAAGCGGCCATGAGCTGCGTATGGACTCGTGGTTGAATTTTCTCGTCCAAGGCAGTGGGGCAGTGAATGGGGACCGTGCAGCCAGAGTAATAATCGAATTGCAAAAGGTTTTGCAGTCGGTATGCTAGTTGATGTCCCAATCTGTGTTGCATTTGAAAGTACTAACATCCGATGATTAGGGAATTGATGCGGCTTTTCACGCGCTAAGTAACCCATATTTATCGCGTCGAGATCGCATGCTACTTTTCGATATCCTATCAAGAAATTTGATTGATATCCTCGATCGAGATGTTGACCCTCTTTATGCCGGTCGCTTCAACAAAACGGAAACGCATTGGACATAGAATTGGACAGTTTAATGTATTAAAACAGTGGATACCATAGATTACATGTAAATATACATGTACACATGCCATATGTATGTTCAAAATATCGCGCCAAATAAAGTAAGCGGTCAGTAGTTATTATGCCTATTCCTTCCGCCTTGCTATCAGAAAAGTCAAATGTAATGGACATATGTACAGGTAGATAAAACACAAGAGAGCCGGAAATCTTGAGACCAGAGCCTTACTTGAGATGGCGCAGAGGACAGATATGTCCGCAGCTAAAACCGAGACCGATATCATTCTGAACAAAGCGAATGTTGCTCTAGCGCGCAGTCAGCGGCTTGTTGCTTCATGGTTGCCCCCAAAGACTTCAGAGGAACAAGCTATTGTCAACTCCGAGTCGCAACGAGAAGATGAGATTTTCGTTGCCGTGCCGGAAACGTATGTTGTCCTTTCACCAGCATCATATATACCTATAGCATCCTCTCTCTCTACATACCTAAGCCTGTCTCATAGGTCATCTGCTGATCATTTGCAGCCTAGGTGTTGGTGCTCCCCTTCCCTCCAAAACAGCAGACGGGAGTTGGAACCGCACGGAACTCGACAACAACGACCAACTACGAAAGCACCTTCTTGGACGGAATTACAAGGCAGTAGTTGCAGAAGGAAACCCGCCGGCCAATCGGAGGGATAGTAAAGTTAGAAGCTCGTTGAGCACCACTCTGACTACAAACCAATTCCAAACTGCTGCAAGCAGGACTGTCGAGGATGAAAGTGATGATGAAGATGGGCGCACGGCTTTGGTTGGAAAGAAGAAACAACCCGGCAAGAGGAAACCAGAGTCTGGCTGTTTAGCCTTAGAGCCCCTTGGTCATGGTCAGGATGCTGACAAGGCTAAGGATGGTAATGGTGAATGTGGAGATGGTGTTGGTGAGGGCTTGGTGCGGCAAGGTGCATCCTTTTCGCAATCAACATTGGGGCCTAAAAGAAAAAAGAAAGCCCCAAGTTTCTTAGATGAAATCCTTGCTGATCGCTCGAAGAGAAAGAAACGATAGGGATGTTCCTTTACTGAGTTAACCTGTTTGATCTTGAACTGCAATCAATATACCCCGTCAATTGGCTGAAATTGTCATGTTAACACATGTATGTATACTGTTTAATAAACTAGACAAAGCAAACATGGTAGCTTTATTTGTCATTTTCCAGCATTGTTTGCCTTGGGATAAAACCCCATTAGACCGAGTATTTTACATATGCGCAGAACATACCTACAGTCAACTGCATTTTCATATGCATTCCGGGTTCTATACTATACCCATGATTTTTATGTTCCACCCAACTTGAGGGTATATAATATAGGACAAACAAAATCTGCTCACTGGCATCCAACTGCCAGCTGCCAACATCCACATAGTCTCCTCACGCCACACTGGTATCTATACTGGGATAAAACAATAAGTCGACGCCGTCCAGTATTCTAAGTCAAAAAGACCGAATAATAATAACCCTGCTACCAGGTCGCTAAACAGATCACCCAGCTGTCGACCCGCACAGGAAGTAGGCAATCCAAGTATACGCATATTAAAGCCAAGATGCCAAATGCAATGGCGTATGCGGGTCAGACTGGGCTAGCACCTGTCATCTTTGCCTTTCCCCTCAACACCAATGCACCAGGCACAACACTATGAAGATTGCGTAAATGGATTTTCCGGTATATTACGTATCAAGCACATCATCGAGCGCACGGAGCACGATTATCGGAGTAAAGACGTCAATGGTCGCCTACTCCAAACGTTTCCGTTTTCGATCATCAAGTATGGCATGCTGATCCTCATCGGGCCTTTCAGCTGTGTCAGCCGGGTTGAGGAGTGAATGCACATTGCTAGCCATGCTAGATCGTCTAGTTGCGGGCAAAGAGGATTCATGGCGAGAAAATCTGGGACCTAGTGGCCAACCATTATCAGCGGTAGATGTAGAGATTGTTTGATCCGGATGCAAGGGTGGTGTGGCATGACGCGATGAATCTTGGAGCCGTCTGGGTGCACCCATCTCATACTGTGCCAGAACTTCTCGAACCTGCTGGTCGCTAGAAGTCGGGGTACGATGTGGTGAAGGAGACCACGGAGCTGTTGTTGTACTCGGCTGATGAACGGATGGAAATGGAGAAACGCCAGGAGGGGGCCAGCCATGCTGTCGAATATCCGCGGATGTATGTCGCCGAGCCAGATTAGGTCCCGGTGGGGAGGAAACAGCTGACAGGGGATGAGGCACAGGCTGTTGTGGGGGTATAACCGTCGGGACCTGCGGACGGCTGTAGGTCGGAGAAGAGTTTGTTGCGCCAATTGAGCCATAACGACGTGGAGAGACAGCTAAATGTGAAGGAATAGGAGGGCGGATCACGTTGGGCCTGGTTGGATCCATCATGGATGGCCGACGATTATCCTCTTGAGGCATTTGGCGTGGAGACAACGGTGGGCCCGGGTCCACCGACACCGTGGGAATGTAAGACTGTCGGATAGATAGATATGGATCAGGCGGCTGCTCGAGAGCTCGGACGCCATCGAGGTGTTTCTCCAGTTCTGCCTGCAAGCTGGATACTGGTGTATGTCAGAAACATTCGAGCACCTAGTAATTTGGTTATTTGGGACCAACTACTCACTATCACGGTAAAGGAGGCCTTCACGATCCGGAATCATGCCTTGTAGGAAGCGTGAGATTGAATGTGTCCACTAATGCGCATACGTGGTCAGCAAAATAGTGCCCTTCTGTGTTAAGAATTGAGTTAGACGGTAAGACTTGCATGATAACATCTGGTCAAGCTTTCCGCCATAGCTTGGCATCTCACATTGAGTGCCGCATTTCCTTCTTCAGCTCGACTCAAACGGCTGTGCATATCATACAGCGTATGCTCTAGGTTCATCAGTCGTGCTTCTGTGGCATCGGGGACCGGCTCAGCCGGAGTCCCAGGTTGGGAGGCAGCAGTTTTATGACCTGGAAAGGAGTCGCGGTGAATCAATGCATGCCGCGATGCCCGTCGCTTGATCTCACGCAACCCAACGAGATCACCGCGTTTAAAGTTGCCATTTCCATGTTTGAATTCCCATAGTGCTGAGTCTGGTGATCCGGTATGAAAGACATCGCTCACTAATATAATCAGTATGAGAAAGGCGTGAGGCGCAAGATTCATTTTAAGACGAGATAGACGCACCTTTATGGAACCCGTACATATTCAATTGCCTCACAAAAGATGATATATTGGTATGTTTGAAATATTGACTAATTGACGATCAGCTAAGAAAGGCATTTTAGAGCTCTCGGGCAGTTGGGTGACGAACGCAAGAACTTTGGAGAATTCGGAAGTCGGTGACATGACAAAACTGTCATTGGTACTGGACCATGAGATCAAATGTTGGATGCCCGGGTCCTCTAGCATGCTGCCAGGTACTATTAGCGAGAACTCATCATATGGAAATCTAGCATAGCAGTGTGAGGACATGGCAGTGATAAGCAAACATACTTATACAGTTTGTGGATGAATGCAGTTTGCACCACTTTCGGCTGCTGGGCTGCAGCTGCAGCTCCGATGGCCTGGTGTGGCGCTGCATGATTGTTCGCGGCCCCAGGTTCTGCAGAACCATTAGAAGTGATTATAGTGTTCGCGCCTGTTCGATCGGTGTCAAGGCTGTTGTGGACAGGTAGCCCAGCAGCCGTTGTGGGCGTTGAGGTAGATGGAGTGACGTCCATCGGATCGCCAGTCGACTGATTAGAGGATGGGACGGAGGATGAGAGGATAGGAATCTTTCGCGTCTTACCCGGCGCATCTGTCGCACCGGAGACAGCAATATTTCTCGACGGAGGATCGGCGAGACCGCTCATCTCGCGAAGCGGAACAGGGGAAAAGGGCTCCGGCCAGGGGAGCCGCAGCAGAGACGACGTAGACAAGGTTGGAAATTTTTTTTTTAAAAATTTTTTTTTTTTTCTTCTTTTGGCCTTGAACAAAATTGACAGATAGAGGGTTAACGACGTGAAAGAATTGAATAGGGGACCTATCCCGTAATAGTATCCTAAAGGCCACCCGTAAACAACAGATGAACGTGGGAAGGTGGGTGATTATCACGGAGTCTGGGCCAAGAAGGCGCTGATCAACACTTAAAGAGTCTCCGCTTCCCGAGTCATTGCGAGTTTGTCCTCTAATCTATCGCTGTCGAAGGTTAAAAAAAAAAAAAAAGAAAGTCTGATAGTAATCATGAAAAATTCCTCACTTCTTTTTTTTTTTTTTCCCTCTCTCTTTGAAAATGCTCTACCCACAAGTTTGATTTCCAATTGTGATTGGGGTATAT
>ML742289.1:9179-37966 GCA_009193465.1 Aspergillus avenaceus
AAAAAAAAAAAAAAAAAAAGACCAAAACAATGAGGACCCCGCCAAACCTATCGAGTGGGGTAATCAACTAATCCCTGAATTTAATCTACATAACAATCTATCTAAATCTACTGATGTCAATTGATGTCAATTGTGCATTCAATTCCCTATTACCTGGAAAAGTATGCTTCGGACCCATTTCAATGCAACCATTCATTATGACGCTTTTAATCTTCCAGGATCTTGCAGCTGTGTCAGCCCACAGCTGGACCTGGATTCATGCATGAAAAAAGGAAAGAAAAAAAAAAAAAGGATTACAAGGTGGGAGGTGCGGCACAACCCACGAATCTCACCTGCAGATTGCTCATGCATCATTCAAGACACTACCAATGATCAGTTGACTTGTGATAGTGCGGGTTGGGTTCAGGGACCATTCTACGAATGCCGATGCCGCCTCGAGGAGCTGCACCCCTCTTGGTCCCCCCTCTCGTCCCTTAATGCCAAGGCTTTCGTCGCTCGGACTCCCGGCGGTGGGCTTGCCGTCCATGGCTTGGACAGTTTAGTCCTTTCACGGTAATATCGGATGTACCTAGCTCTTCTTGTTGACGGGTAGACCGGCAGTCTACTTGGATGATTGGCCCAATTGATTGAAATCGGAGTATTGTTGTCTCGCGAGGCTTTGGTGTAACATGAGGGGAAGGGAGAAATGACAAAAAGAATTACCAGTTCTTATGATCGAAACCTCAAGGGAAAGTTCTACGCAATGGGTTCTCTATATTGAAGAAGGGGGGGAAGAGAAACCGTCCAACTGAGGCCGAGATGTGTCCAGGCCTCCAGAAAAACAAAAGTATCAGAAGACCTTTCCGAGCACATGCCGGTTCGCATGAATTCATTGTAGTACTAGATATTGTGGGAGGGGCCAAGGTGTGCTTATCGCCAGTATCTCATTTCTTTGTGTTATGCGTTCCCCTCCCGCTAATACCGAGGCTGCAATATCATGGGTGCGCGCTAGGTTCCTTTTGTTCTCTTTCTTTCTTTCTTTCCCTCATTATTTTTATTATTTTATTATTTCTTTTTTATTTTTATATGACCTTTTATTGCTTTTCATGCAACCCGACGCAATCCCCTAATCTGGACCCCTAGAGCTCTGACTGAGAAGCTAAGTTCATAGCGCCTTATAATTCACCCAATCATATCTATAAATTCCTGATAAATAAAAGGTGTGGACAGCAGCGGATATCGCGTGAGGATGCCAAGTATCGGAAACTAGGTCACATTGATTTGTCTGTGGCATTGTCTGGATGATCATCACTCCTAAAGGTATCGCCTGTACATTGGCACCGCCCGCACCAGATATCGTTTCCTCCCATCGCGATGGCAAGATGCTGTTGAGATTTTGGCCTAATTGAGGCATATACTACCTTATGCAGGCCAAGAAGTACAACGGGCTGATCGCCCATTACTCCTTCAAGGCAAGCGTGCCATGCTGTTCCTGTCAACCCCTGTCGCCTCGATAACTTGCCATGGCCTTGCAGGATTGACTATTCCAGAACCTGACGTTCAACTGGGGTTGAGTTGCGTAGTCATCGCTCGCCGTTCTTCATCATGTCCGCTGATAGTGTAATTTCCGGTGGAGTACAACGACATCCTCTGAAGATGCGATGTTACCCTGTGAGTTTCCACTACGCTCTGTAGTACAGCTTATCCTTGCTATTGCATGCCGTACGAGCTCTTACTACTCACGGAAATGGGCTCGAATGCGCCGAGAGATGGTGTTCCTGAATGTTATAAATATTACCTGCCTCCCTCGCTCATTCTCTGGTTCATCATCAAGCCTCTGGATCACTTCCTCCGACTTGCCTTGTCTCCGATCTTTGCAAGAATCTCAATATGCAGTCCATCAAGCGTACTTTGCTCCTCCTGGGAGCTATCCTTCCCGCCGTTCTCGGTGCTCCCGTGCAGGAAACTCGCCGTGCTGCTCAAACCATCCCCGGAAAGTACATCGTCACTTTCAAGTCGGGCATTGACGACGCAAAGATCCAGGAACATACTACCTGGGCTACCAACATCCACCAGCGCAGCCTCGAACGCCGCGGTGCTTCTGCCGGTGACCCACCCTCCGGCATTGAAAGGAAGTACAAGATCAACAAGTTCAACGGCTATTCGGGCTCTTTCGATGAGGCCACCATTGAGCAAATCCGTGGCAACGCCGATGTTTGTTCCCCGTTAGTGTTTTTGTAATGCTAGAGGGCATAACTGACTTGCTTTGTAGGTTGACTTTGTTGAGGAGGACCAGGTCTACACGATCACTGGCCTGACCACTCAGAGCAAGGCTCCTTGGGGCTTGGGAAGCATTTCCCACAAGGGCAAGCAGAGCACTGACTACATCTACGACACCAGCGCCGGCGAGGGTACCTATGCCTACGTCGTGGACACCGGTGTCAACGTCGACCACGAGGAGTTCGATGGCCGTGCCAGCCTTGCCTACAACGCTGTCGGTGGCCAGCATGTTGACTCCGTTGGTCACGGAACTCACGTTTCGGGTACCATTGCCGGCAAGACCTACGGTGTCGCCAAGAAGGCCAGCATCCTCTCTGTCAAGGTCTTCCAGGGAGAGTCTAGCAGCACTTCCATCATTCTTGACGGATTCAACTGGGCCGCCAACGATATTGTCACCAAGAAGCGTACCGGCAAGTCTGCGATCAACATGAGCTTGGGTGAGTCGAGAATTGCCGTCAATATTCAGAACGGTACGAGTGCTAATTCACGGATGTAGGCGGTGGATACTCTCAGGCTTTCAACCGCGCTGTTGAGAGTGCCTTCGAACAGGGTGTTCTCTCCGTCGTCGCCGCTGGTAACGAGAACGTATGTTGGCCCTTTTGTTAGCGCGACTCCATGCACCACTAACTTTAAAATTTATTAGTCTGACGCCTCCACCACGAGCCCTGCTTCTGCACCTGACGCTTTGACTGTTGCCGCTATCAGCGAGAACAACGCCCGTGCCTCCTTCTCCAACTACGGCGATGTCGTTGACATCTTCGCTCCTGGTGAGGACATTCTCTCTGCCTGGATTGGCTCGTCTACCGCCACCAACACCATCTCCGGTACTTCCATGGCCACTCCTCACATTGTGGGCCTGTCCCTGTACTTGGCGGCTCTGGAGAACCTCAGCAGCCCTGCTGCCGTGACTAAGCGCATCAAGGAGTTGGCTACCCAGGGTGCCGTCACCGATGTGAAGGGCAGCCCTAACTCCCTCGCCTACAACGGTAACGCTTAAATTTGGGGCGCGTGTGGGGAACAGTCGTCAAGCATTGTTCCAGCGGATGAAAAGGGAAGCAATGTGGGGGGGTAGTACGTAGATGGAGTGGGTATATTGCATGGCACGCATACAGTGTCATAAGCTGTTTGCTCAAGAGTCGGGAAGATCTTCCATCCATGTACAGAGTCTACCAAGATAATAGGGAATGAAACTTTCCAAGTTTTGTCACCATCCTTCGAACCTGATTACGATCATCTTCTTAACTTATAGTCCACCTTCAGTAGAACGGTAAGCGCAAGGACGAATGGGCGGAGCATTCGTCTACCCTAAGTTACCCACAACTCACCGATTTTTTTTTTTTCCCTTGGTCGCCGTGACGCGTGAGTGCTCATGCAGAGAGGGCAGAACAAAGGGATAGAAAGGCTGACGAACATTACTGGTGACCTCAAGCATCCGCGCTAGTCAGTCTTCCGCTCTGGTATGCAGATCATCAACCGAATGGACAGGAAGAGCCACCACAGGGAGAGAACGAGCGACTAGAAAGTTACCGGGGCCTTATATCGCCTCCACGAGCGATGAGGGCGGGGGGATGTGCGAAGCAGAGGGGATCGGGGAATTTAGCAAGAGGAACTTCCCTAGCGGTTGTCCTTGTGTATCACCCAGAAATGACAGCAACGAACCAGGTGACTGGCCTGGTACACCGGGAATAGCATCATGCCTCGCTCGACATTGGTGGAGATCTACAAACACCTTAGCGCCCCCTTGCATTCTGGGGAAAGGGCAAAAAAGAAAGAAAAAATAAGTTTGCAACTACGTATGTCTGTTTGCTTTTACAAAAATGAGCCATCAAGTCGGATTATTAAGTTGATTTCCCAGATGCTGATATCTTGGGTGCCATTTGCTGCTCTCAGCAACAACCAACCTTTTATTTCTTTTTGAAAAATTATCTTCTGTTGCTTGGATTATTTCGTCCCTCTCCCAGTTTATAGGTGATTGTTTTATTTTCCTTGGTTTTGTCTCAATATGGATGATGATAAAATGCCTGAGACTCGTATGTCTCACTGTGAGACGGACAAAGGCATTTTAGAGCAGCATTTGAGACAATATGGTCTGCAGGTGGCGCCGGGCGGTTTTTATATCCACTGGGCAAGAGACAATGAACGACATCCTCGCAATTGGAGCATTCTGCGGAAAACCTACGACACCAGTCTGATCATCTTCCTCGAGTTGTTCACGTATGTTTTGGCTTTCTGGCCCTGTCCCTCTCTCCTGAATCGGAAGCATTCGTGTTTTTGCTAATCACCAGCGTGGAAATAGAACAGCTATCAGTAGCTCAGGCGTATGCTCCCTTTGCACGTGTGTTTCCTGGAAGAAAGTATACTGAGTTTCACACAGTCTACCGCTGCCAACGATGCCAGGGAGGAATTTAACATGCCGAAAGAACTGTCTATATTTGTCTTTGTATCAGTGTCCGTTCAACCCACCAAGGATTATACCCTCTTCCCCCTTCCTATCAAGGTCTCGGTTGAGATGTTGACTTGGTCGAGCATAGGTATTTATTAGGCCAGTGCGTCGGCTCCATCGTCTTTCCGCCGTACTCGGAAGCGTTCGGACGCAAAAGCCTCTATGTGCTCAGCACGGCGGTGTACTGCATCGCCTGTGCCATCGTGGCAGCGGTCCCCTCGGTCACCGGTGTGGTTATCGGTCGTCTCCTGAGCGGATTCGTCTCGGCAATCCCGACGACGGTGGTGGTGGGCAGCATCGAGGACTTGTTCAACTCACGGGACCGTGTTTGGGTGCTGTGCTTTTGGGCCATGATGGCTAGTTTAGGGCTAGCCATCGGACCCATCCTGAGCACTTTCATCATCACAGATCTCGGTTGGTATGATTCAGCAGACATATCTCGAAACGACAATAATATAAACATCCACGACCTTGCTAACCAAATGACCCCTCCAGGAGATGGCTATACTACGTCGGAGCGATCGTAACCGGTATCCTCACCGTCATTCTACTCACCATCCGTGAGTCTCGGCCCTCCTTACTACTAGCCCGAGAGGTCGCCAATCTGCGCAAAGTCACCGGCATCGAAACCCTCGAAGGGCTAAACCCAGACTACACGCCCGATCTGCGGTCATTCGTACGCACAGCCCTGGGCCGACCGATCCGGCTATTCTTCACCGAGCTCATCGTCTTCTTCGTCTCCATCATCAGCGCCATCGCCGTCGCCCTAATCTACCTGTTCACCGAAGCGCTGCCCCCCATCTACATCGACTTCGGCTTCACCATCAAACAAGCATGTCTCCCCTTCCTCGCCATCGGAGTCGGGATCAGTCTAGGCTTTCTAACCCGCTACATCGACCTCTACATCATCGACAAGCACCGCAGCAAGGGCCTCCCTATTCTCCCCGAGCACAAACTAACCGGCTTCTGGATCGGCTCGTTCGTCCTGACCGCCGCCCTCTGGGGCTTCGCCTGGACCATCCCGCCCCAGGTCTCCAATCTGCACTGGATGGTCTCAATCATCATGCTAGTCCTGCTCGGCTACTCCCTCAACGAGATCGAATACGTGCTGGGCGGATACCTAACAGACAGCTACCTCAGCTACGCCGCCAGCGGCCTCGCCGCGCTCAGCGTCGTCCGCGCCCTCCTCTCCGCCATCCTCCCGCTCATCGCCCCGCCCTTATTCGGCAATCTAGGCTCCAACATGGCCATCTCCGTGCTAGCCTGCATCGCCACAGTCTTCTGTGCAATCCCCCCGCTATTCTCGAAGTTCGGCGAGAGAATCCGCAAAAACAGCCAGTTCGCCAGCGACAGTCAGCAGATGTACCGGCAACACAGCGTCGACGAAGACGGGTTATAAACTCAGGCAAACTGGGTTCTTTTCTTTCTTTTTGCATCCGCAATAAATTATTTAAGCATACTCGAGCCGTCTCTCCTCTCCCTATTTCCTCTTCCCTCTAGGCTATAGACTCGTGGAGATGAGGGTTGTCGGCTCTTCATTTGAACCGGTGGTATTCTTTAAATACTTCCCGGTGGGATTCTTTTCGATTTCTTTTTCTGCTTCTACGTGGTACACAGATTGATTTGTATCACGAAGGATTTGAATTTTTCTCTATTGTGTTCGTCTCTCCTTACTTTTATTTTATTTTTACTTTTATTTTTATTGTTTTGTTTTGCATGGTATCAGTTGGTTTCTATAAAAACAGGAATAGAGGTGAAGTATAGGTATCAATATACGTGAATTATTGATCATTTGGGTTTTGTATTTCAATGAATAAGATTTATAAATACTTCAGTTTGGGTACTTTGGTATTGGAAATTAAACCGGTGTTACACTGGGTTTCTAAGGATGAATACATGGATGTATACTGTATATATATCCATGGATACCTTTTTTTTAAGGTACTGTATGTATATACTGTGTATATATAGTGCTGTATGTGTACCTAGGTATTACTAGTATATAGTGTAAGTATTGTCATATTGTCAACAATATACAAATAACAACACATTAAACATACTGTCCTACATTTATCTTATAATGCAAATGTAATCTAGTACAAACCAAACCAGTTTAGCGTGGTAAATCCTCGCCGCTTTCATGTCCCCGCCTTTTCCCAACTTCCCCGTCCCAAAAGCAGCATCCCTGGTCATCGACCGCATAGATCCCTTCACCATTTCCACCGTCTAATTTGTCCATTCTACAGCTTAGCCTCTCTCAGGGTAGAAATGAACAGCTCGGGCCTCCCTTCCGCCGATCTATCCCATTCCATCCATCTCGACTCATTGCCGAGTGTTGCGGAAGATGCGTCCACTCTGGCGGCGCACCAGCAGCAGCAGCAGCAGCAGCAACAGCAGAACATCCACGAACACGTTTCTGGTTTAGATTCCACGGATGCGCAATCCTTACAACCACTACAGTCTGCCGTGGGGAGCTTGGGTGCGTATCCCCTTCCTCCGTCGGAGCAGAATGGTGTCCGCTCGTCGCGGGATTCATTGAACCATTTACTGGTACGTTATATCAATGCACAGAAACCCGGGGAGAAATTGAAGCTCGCTATCTTGTTATCTCCTCCCTGAAAGTCAGGATATATACTAACAATATAGCCGCGCGAGGAGACTCATCCCTTGCAAATGTCGAGTCAAAGCTATGAAGGCTCAATCTTCGCATCTAAAGGCGGATACCTCCGAGATATCGGCGCGGTGGCAGATCCGCCTGATCTCGATCTGTGGAGGGAGCGACTGTTCAATGTGGACGAGACCATCGTGTTAAGCGAAGAGCAGTATGTCCCTCTTTCCCGCCCTTGCTTGACCAGCAATCGGAACTAGATTCGAGTCAAAAGCCTAACCTGTACAGGTTCCTCACTTACTTCCCGCACGTCGATAACATCTACTCCCACCGCTCGACGCAGAATTACAAACGCAAACCGCTCGTCTCGCACTACTGGGATTGCAGACTCAAAGGCCGCCCCCCAGGCACGCCCAAATCCGACGACCCCAACAAAAAGAAGCGGAAGCGCACAGCCCGGCAACGCGATCTCTGCGACGTCAAGATCAAAATCACCGAGTATTTCCCCGGCTACGGCGCCATGATCGTGCCTGAAGGGAATCCCAACGGCGCTGGACCAGCTTCTGGAGGTCCGATCTTCCCAACGGGCGAGTCGGATCGTCAGCCGTTCGGGGTGCTAGCGCCTAATCCGCCCTTGCCGGAGGGTCATCCGGGCGCCAATGGACAGCGGTTTTTTACAATCCAGCGGGTGAATGGGAATGGGGCCAATGGGAAGAATGATGGGGTGAGCGGTGGTCATCGACATACGTTGGAGGAGAGTGATCGGGTGAAGAAAAATAGCGTGCAGAGGTATCTACTCAAGGAAGCGAGAGATAAGAAGAAATCGTCGGTAAGTGTGGATTTGGATTTTAGGTTCTGAAATCACGATAGGCTTCAGTTCCGCGCCTTACGTCACTGCTTGATCTTCCTCTAGTCTTGCCTTTTTTTCTATTCTTGGATCTTGCGCCTTTCCCCGCTTTTGAACAACCCATCTTCCAAATTCATTTCTCGAATAGCTTGAACACTCATGCTTCGAAGGCCCTTGTGTTCAACTCAGCCCCATCTTCTCCCTACTCGTCTACTGCACGTATATACTGGAATTCTAACCGCACAAAAGACTAGAACGATGTCTACGCAGAATCAGCCGGCGCTGAAATCCTATCATACAAAAGCCACGGGCTTGGCGGCGATGACGGTGATGAACCACTCCGGTGAAAATGATCTCAAATTATACGGCAGCTGTTTCTGGTATGTATTCGAGCGGAGAGGTATGTTGATGGCTGCAGTCAGATTGACACGATCTCTAGTCCCTTTGTGCAGCGTGTGTGGATCGCTCTGGAAGCCAAAGGCATTCCGTATCAGTACTTGGAGGTAGACCCGTACCAAAAACCGCAGTCGCTCCTGGATGTGAACCCCAGAGGGCTTGTCCCGGCATTGCGGCACGGAGACTGGGGGTCCTATGAAAGTACCGTACTGCTTGAATATGTATCGAATCCCGCGATGTTACCCCCCGTGAGAAGAATAGCCCTAACGGATGCCCTCTGCAGCTTGAAGATCTGAACACCGGACCATCTCTGCTTCCACCGGCGGATGCGAAGCTGCGAGCCCACTGCCGACTCTGGGCGGACTTTGTATGATCCCCGCAACAATTGTTCCCACCCCCACTTGAACGCAGTCTGACAAACACAGATCAACCGCCATATAGTGCCTAACTTTTACCGTGTTCTGCAAGAACAAGACGGCCAAAAACAAATCTCGAACGCACAAGAACTCAAGGATGCATTCCATACGCTCGTTAACGCCGCCGATTCCCAAGGTCCATTTTTCCTAGGACCGAACATCTCCTTCGTGGATGTTCAAGTGGCTCCCTGGATCATTCGGTTGAGCCGCGTCTTGAAGCCTTACCGCGGCTGGCCGGAGCCCGAAGCGGGTAGCCGCTGGAGTGCTTGGGTCAATGCCATCGAAACGAATGAACACATTAAGGCCACGACGAGTGACGAGGAGCTCTATCTTGACAGCTATGAGCGCTATGCTCGTGAGTTTCCCCGGCTGATTGTTGGCTGTTGTTGTATTGACGCTCGCTCAGAAAACCGCCCCAACACTTCTCAACTTGCAAATGCGATTAATTCGGGACGAGGCCTCCCGTAACCCTTTTCAAGGGTCGCCGGTTAATCTGCACTTGGGGGGACCCGGAGCGTGGGGAAACAGTCCGCATGACGATATAACACACACTGCGAAATATCCAGCCTCACAATGACCAAGTGGCTCTGCGCGATTGTACTTGAATCTGCCCAATGTGAGGGGATGTGCCTTGCGTATTCTAAGTCGCTTTGGCGCCTCTGTTTGACCGGAAGCCCCCTCTTCCACTGCTATCGGGACCCCGAGGACTGCGGATAGGCTGGTGGGGGGATTGTGCGTCATTCCCATTTCCTGGTTGCTTCTCTTTCCTCTGTACATAGCTCGGCTTAGGGGACCCGGGATCATAAAGCTGCCTAGATTTACTAGATGCCGCCGATGAGTCCCTCTTATCCCGGGTGTTGTCTCTTCCCCCGCGGCTTCTGCCTTTCCCTCTGCCCTCATGTTTCGGCGGGGTCCCACTGCGCGGCGATGACGCACCTGACGTAGTACCGGAGGGAGTTCCAAAGAGCCTCTCGCGTACCTCCTCATACTTGCGTTGCTTCTCTTCCAGGTTCCGCAAGGCAATGGCTTGGCGTTCTTCGGGGGTCGGCTCCGGTGCTTTGCCGTCTTCATCCGACTCATCGTCCCTGTTCAATCCAAGGCGCCCGATGCCCGCAGCTGCTGCTCCAACAGACGAGCCTTGCCGCGAAGACTGAGGATTGCGACTTAACAGAGTGACGGTAGGTTTGAAGTCCTGCTTCAAAGGGACATTGGAACGTGATTCCAGGAAGTGGAAGGTTTGCGGCGTTTCTCTACAATGCGAAATCAGTCAGAATACACCGAGGGAAAGATTCCAAGTTCAAGACGTAGAGATAGAATACATACGCTTCTGCCCATAATTGCCGATTGAACTCGGCCTGTTGCGCGCGGCGCTGCGCTTTGGTCACTTTAGAGGAGACCTTCTTCTCCGGTGGAGGTGGGGTGGGGTCGGAGGCTAATTTCTGCAGAGGAATCCGCGGTCAGATCAATCCACTAGGAGAGAAACCCCAAATATAGTCGAGTTGCAAAAGTATATCACAATGTACTACAAATGAAGAAGTCGAACATACATCAGCCTGACTCTCCCAATCTTCCTCCCACGCATCGGGACCAGCAGAGGACTTTGCGCTCATTGCCGACAGGACGTGAGAAGTATAAGGGAAAAAAGGAAAAAGGAAAAGGGAAAAAAGGCACAAAAAGGGCGAAATAGGAGGGATCCAACGGTGGTATACCGCGGGGGGGGGAAAAAAGAGGAACAGAAAGGAACTAAACCAAAGTGGCACCAAAACACAATTGGGTATCGAGAAAAGAGAGTAACGGGAGAAGGGGAGGGAAAAGGGAATCAGGGCACCGAATCGAAAGAAAGAGGGAAATAAATTGAGGGAAAATCATTGTTGCCGTCACGTTTGCTTAGTTAAGGATCTTTGGGACTCTTTCCGCCTTTCCAATACAACAATACCAACTTCATTGATTTCACCAGTTATCATTGCCATAGCTACATTTCGCATCCCTCTTGAATTTGCTTTGCTTCTATATACTTTCGCCATGACAACAGGTATGTTATTCTACATTTATATTACTCTTCCTCTCCATACAGTGTACCGGAGATATATCTTCACTTACCACACACCCCCGCATGGACCCATCGGACTTCTTCATCTCTCCCGCATGCTTTGAATATCCCAGAATTAATTGAAACCCAGATCCAGACGGAGACTCCCAGATGGCATCATCTCCCGAATCCTCCCACATGCAACCCGACGACTCTCCAGTCGGTTCCCGAACCCCCACCAACACCCTCCCGTCGCTGTTCCCCGGTACATCGGAGCTGTCGCCGCCCGGCTCCCAGCCGCAATCGATCTCCGCCGACGTCAGTGCGATCGCCGGTCTAGGAAATCCGACGACATCCGACGAGACCGCAACAGCTCCGTCGCAACAGCAGCAGGCGCCGGGGGCATCGTGGATGAACAAACGGGCGGAGGAGGAGTACGCGCGGGCAATGGAGTACGTGGTGGACCAGGATTGGAACACAGGTATGCTTGTATTAGGTTTATCAATGGTATATGAAATTAAGCTAATGGGTGGGGTGTGTAGACGAGTTCGGAGATCCATTCGATGATCGCGATATGGAGGAGAAATTGCTCTAAGGATATAGGGTTGGGTGTTGAGGTGCTTAGATTGGTTTTTTCTTCCTTTTTTTTCTTGTCTGGGCGCAGGGAACTCCATTACTTCTTTCAGACATTAAATGATTTATGAGATATGAAACCTTCTGTGAATTCCCTCTTGTAAAAAGAATCGAAATAGAATGGCGGCAATTACCTCAGTGTCACCTGTCAGCTGATGGATGAAACAGTGAATAAGAAAAGACAAACAAAAAAAAAAAAGTGGACCAACTGATCTCATTGATCTTCCAACACATGAACGCTAGAACTACATAAACTGATTAAATCCTCTATCCGAAAAAGAAAAGACAGAAGAAAAAGAAGTAAGAGTTTCTCCAAGTCTTACATTATTGGTTCCAGCATACACCGATTTCTTTGGATCATCAAAGGGTTGGCACAGCAACGGGGTAAAGACCCTGAACACAGAACCAACAACATAACACTTTTATTTGAATTTTTTTTTTTTTTTTTTTTTTTTTTTTTTTTTTTTTTTTTTTTTTTTTTTTTTTTTTTTTTTTTTTTTTTTTTTTTTTTTCTTTTTCTCTGTGTTTCATTTATCTTAATTTATCTAGTCTATTGAGTTTCATTTCCCTCCCCGCCCCGTGTTTGTTTTGTGTTCCATCGGTCGGTCTTAACTTTACATCCTTTTTTTTTTTCTTATTTTTCTGTTATTTTATCATCCCGCTTTTTATTTTGTTGATATCCTCGATTCATCGCCACTTGTAAATAATTCAATCTTCGACTTCCATCGTTTCATTCCTTGGTTTGACGTCACTTGCACAGACAGTTCACATTCCTCGCGTTTGAGAAAAACAAAAGTATGTCTACTACCGAGGAGCCTGCCATGGCTAATTCTAGTCCGGGGAGAGGGTAAGTGGTTTTTTATTTCGATTTTCGGATTTACATTCCAGGCGCAAAAAGAGACCGTCTATCGGTGTCTCCGGCCTCGGCCCCTATAGATTTTGTTTACTATTTTTTGACTTCCCCTTTTGGTGGTGTGAAACTGCCCCGAAAATTTTGAATTCTATTTACCCGCGTCGCCCATTGCATATACACCAAGCCTGAAACTCAACAAGTCGCTAATTTGACGCGCATCGCGCGCTTCCAGGAAATCCCTCATAAATCCCAGACTCCAGCTCCAGGAAGACAGGTTCCGATTTACACCGGTCAAAGTGTTGAAGCCGACTCCTCGCATCTGGGACCGCAAACCGTGCACGCCGTTCCTGGCGCGGTCGAAATCGCGCAAGGTCTGGAAGCGGTTCTGCTCTTCGTTCGGCAATATGAAGGCGCTGCAGCAGTTGATTACGGCACACGATCAGGATGAACTGCATACTGAGATTAACACGGCCCGGGCCGGTGATTATATGCGCGATGTCAAGAGACGGTGTCTGGTGCATGATACGGAGAGTGAAGAGGATGAGAAGCCGTCGCGGGGGCGGTCATTTCTGGAGACGAAATGGGAGTCGGAAGCGAGCGGCAAGCGACGTAAGTCTCCGTCAGGTTATCTTCGTATTTGGTTGTTTGCTGGTTTGGTTTGTGGCGAGGGTTCTGAACTGTTCGCAGGTAAACTTCCGGCGCGTTATGGTCTCGTGAACGGTTCCGAGCCTATGATGGTTGATACTCGGCCGTTGGAAGCCAATGATGAATTCACTGATGATAGCGCGCTGGATGCGTCCACGTCAAGTGATGAGATTTTGCCGAACGAGTTGGATCACGACGAATCATCGACTGTTATTCCGGACTCCCCTACGAGATTGGCTGATTCGGCGGCCTATCCCCGCACGCTACATGGTCTACAAAGCGGGATGAATGGGGCCACTACCGATATAAATGAACCCGAGAATGTCGACCAGGCCCCAATTCTTTCGCCTGAATCTGAATCCCCCGAGGCCGATGATCTGACCTGCGCCGAGGAGCAGGACGGTCATGCAGCTTTGAGTGCCATTATGACGGATGATCAGCCTTCTGCGCTATTGGAACCGATTACCACGGTAGAATCACAGAATGTCCCGGAAACAGATGCTACGGAGCCGCCAACAACCACCCCCGATGCTGGTGCTGACTTGACGGTGGAACAAGAGTCGACATTGGTTCGGTCGGCACTACGGAGCTCGCTGGATGGGGAGGATGCCGAGTTGCTGAACAACTTCTTGTCCAAGGCCAAGGCGAAACGGGAAGCGAAAGCGGCCGAAGCGGCCGCTGCCGCCGCCGCCATGCCCACGGAAAGCGTCGAAGAGAAGCTCGACCAGGAGGACATGGGAATCGAGATTCCGACTCCGCAGGGACGCCGTATCTTGGAGGACCTGGACACCAACTCACCTTCACCGCAGAAGGCCCAGCTGTCGCCCACGAAGGCTCCAGGAAAGGATCTTGATGAAAACGAGGGCCAACTCCCCGCTAGTCCTCGCCGGAGCACCAGGACCCGTAACGTCAAACCCCCCACACGGCTGACTACGACGGCTACAGCGGCTCGCAATACCTTGACGCTCCGTCGTGCGAAGGGTAATGAATTTGTCTTCCTCAAGCGGACCGAGGCCCAGGAGCTGTCCCTCGCAACTCGTCGGAACACGAGACAGAATAAAGGAGATGCGCTGTTACCGAAATACATGCTACAGGCCATAGCGCAGCAAACACCGGAGTCCGATGACGACAAGGCTGCAGACGATTCCAGTCGGCAACGGGAGAGTGCAAAGAGGGTGTCGTGGAACGATAAGCGACTCGTGGAGTACGAAGGTGAGAGTGGAGAGGCCAGCGGTGATAACGTTTCTGGCAAGGACGAGCAAGCCAAAAACTCAGACCAGAAAAGGGCAACCAGTAGTCGCACTACCCGTTCGCAGGGATCCCTTAAGACTGGAGCCGACACCACACCGGCTGTACCGACTACTGCAGCCACTACTGCAACTCCTCGAGCGCGGCGTATGCGGCGGTTAGGAACGCCCAAGCCCACGGCGGCCTTTGATACCACGGCATCACCGCCGCCCACTAGCGCGAATCAACCTGAAAAACGCAAGAAGCTGACCCCGAAATCCCCCAAAACCACGCTGGACGGTACAGCGTCGAAAGCGGCCGGTAACAAGGAGAGTACTGCAGCTGGCACGGCGAAAAGCAGTCTCCTCAGGGCCCAGGCAGGGTCAACACCGATGCCAAGGCGAGTTCGATCGCGACCTTGAAGGTCTCCTCTAAGCAACTTTTAACATGTTCTATGAAGGTTACTCTTCTGCTTTCTACCCTGGTACAAAATGTAACATAAATGTACCGCAGGGTTGTACATACATAATGTTTTGATGAAATAGGCCGGGGGGTTAATGTTTCGGGATTTGCACGGCGTTCATTGTCTTGATTTGAGGTTTTTTCTTTTTCTTTTTCTTTCTTTTTATTTTCATTAAATTTAATGCATCTACATTGACCAACTCCCTGGCGGAGGAAGAAATCCGGGGGAATGGAGGGAATAAACCGATCAGCGGTGGTCTACTTTTCTCATTTTTTTACCCTTTTTTCGAGCCATTTCACATGTAATTAGACAATTACCCCGACATAATTTTCTTCAATTGCCTAATTTCCATGAAACCTCCAACTATTAGTTCATCCTCCTAAATGCCGATCATCGTCAGATCAATGCTCTCAGATCTCGCTTAACCTTCAACTTCGGGAGTGACCATGACCATCCGTTCGTTTTGACCGATTCTTTCCGTCGACTCGGTAACTACGGTAGACTACGGCGTAGGAATTATCTTATGGAGAAAGCCATATTAATTTTCCATGATCTTGACTCCATCGCCGTGCTTTACTTTCATCCAATCAGTTTATCGACATTACCTGTTGAAATGATATGAAACTTGATTTTGTTTTTCATTGTTATACTGTTATATGTATTACGTATTTGTATTGTATGGACTGTGTATTATGGGTATTGGTGTGGATGGTGGCTTAATGCCTCGCAGTATGCGATATGATATCATCTAGCTGTGACCGAGATATCTCCTCTTGTCTCTGTCTTGTCTCTGTCGTTGTATCTTGTCTGCGGACAGTGATATTTGTATTAAATGGGGTGTAACTTGCTTTTATAGGTTTGGTCTTATTCTAATGATACTATCGTAGAGTCTATATTCTAGATAGCTATATACTATGTACACAATATACATAGATAGAGATAGATAGAGATAGATAGTTCTTGTCGCCCAATAACAGAAGATGAATGTTGATGTTGAACAGAAGCTCACCGGTATTCCACTATGCATATCTAAAAGGAACGGTTTCCTTTAGTCTAAGTTATGAGTACCTGTATGGAGTACGAACTCAGCAAGTTATGTATCCGGAGTATATACTACCATACTATGTACAAGTTAATATCTACATTACTCCATCAATAAATATGTAAACAAAAGACAAGAAAGTAAAGTACATACTACAGAATACTACAGAATCAAGAAATGAAATAATATAAAAGAAATAAATAAATCCCGCATTCCCCGCCAAATAAAGAGGGGAGAAGTGTACTCCGTACAGCAAATAAAAAAGCGCGCAAAGCTAGAAATCCAAGTAACGAATCATGGAGCCGTTTACTTGAATCCCAGGAACAGTGGGCCTTTTTTCCACTCTCCTCCTAGACTAGACGTAGTCCAATGGGAATGTAGCTACCCACTTCGCTGAGTACATTCCTATGTATCCTACTCCTATCTATCCTACGTAGTCTGTAGTTTGTAGATGGATTGTTCACGAAGAATATAAGACTACGTGAACAAAGTGGATAATAATCAAACCAAACCGTCCTAGCACTCACCTAGTCTAGCATGGTAAGTAGAGGATAGTACGAAGTAGGGTTAGGTTTCATCAGGTCACGGTGTCCCCACCTATACTAGGTAAGTAAGTAAACACTAACACCCTTCAGGGTGTTCGGTGTTTTAGGGCTTTTCCGGATTTGCCCACCGAGTGTTCCGGGATTCTCCGATTGTTTTTCGTCCTTTTAGCTTGGTTTGTTGTCTTACTAAGTTCCCTTACCTAGCTTGCATTCCATATCATACAAGTACTGTATGTAGTTAATGATGTCAGTTTGTTGTAGTATCTTTATTTACTTCTATTTTTTTTTTTTTAAATTTCTTTTTTTAAAAGCTTCGTGCCGGTCAGCACTTACTTTTGTGTAACTATCAAACTCAATTCCTTTTCTTTTTTTACTTATATTTACTTATTTTAACTTATAATGTTTTTGCCTATTTTATTTTATTTAAGAGGTGTAAGGTAACAGAATACGTCATACTACATAACTTTACTAACTGCTTTTTAGCCGACCTGTCGCATGTCATGGAGGACTGTCCTCCGATGTCCACTCCGTCTGGGTCAAGTACAGTAGTAGGATGCAGGTTGCTGTACGGTTCCATTTTCTATCAATTCATTGGTTTTATTTATTTTTAAAATTAGGAGCTGTTCCGTTTTTAATTTGATTTTTATTTTTTATTTTTAAGCTCGGGTTTGTCAAAATTGAATGGTATTTATTTTTCGTGGTATTTTACCTGGTAAAATACAGTACCAGTTATAACTTCGTAGGCATCGTGTCAAGACGTATAGCCAAAATGTGATATGAACATCCTTACTTGTTTATGTCCCGCATAAAGAAAAGAAGTCTATTACCCGTATACTCGTCAAGCTCAAGCAGACATCTGCTTAGCGGTCTCCTCAGGCCACACGTCGTAGCCGAAGGTGTCCTTCATGTTGACGAAACGGAAGTGACGGCCCTCGGCCACCTTGTTGACGGCGGCGAAGTCCTCGTCGGAGAGCTCGATGCTCTTGAAGTTGGACACGATACGGGCGGGGTTGGAGCTTTTGGGGAGCACAACGTAGCCGCGGCGCAGACCCCAGGCGATGAGAACCTGGGCGAGGGTGTTGCCGCCCTTCTGGGCGATGTCGTTCAGGGTCTTGTTTTCGCTGACACGCTCACCGGTGGTGGGCACCTGGTTCTGGGAGCCCAGAGGGGAGTAGGCCTCGGGCATGACGCCGTTCTTGAAGCAGAACTCCATCAGGTCGTGGTTGGGCAGGAAGGGGTGCATCTCAATCTGGTTGACGTGAGGCTTGACCTCGGCGAACTTGAAGAGCTTCTCCAGACCCTCGATGGTCCAGTTGGAGACACCGATAGCCTTGGCCTTGCCGCTCTTGTAGATCTCCTCCATGGCGCGCCATGTAGGCTCAGGGTTCTCAGTGAGATCCTTGAGGATGACGTACTATGACTGGGTTAGTGACAGTTCTTGTCGGAATTGTTTTCCTTGGGTGAGTCTTTCACATACCTTGCCGTCAGGGCCAATCTTGGGCTTCTCCTGGTCCTCCTTCTCGGCAGCGATGGGCCAGTGAACAAGGAAGAGATCGACATAGTCCATTTGGAGTCTCTTCAGGGAGTTCTCGACCGACCACTTGACATCCTCGGGGCGGTGCAGGTGGTTCCAGACCTTGGTGCAGACGAAGATATCCTCACGCTTGACGGAGGGGTTCTTCTTGAGGAAGTCATGGACAGCTTCACCGACCTCACCCTCGTTCAGGTAGAACCAGGCGCAGTCGAGGTGTCTGTAACCGGTCTCAAGAGCACAAGTGACAGCCTTGTAGGTCTCACCCGAGGCACCCTCACTGGCAAAGGTACCGAATCCGACGCCGGGGATCTTGACGCCGTTGCTCAGCTCGAAAGTCTTTCCGGACGACATGTTGATATGTGGCTAGTTATGTACTTAAAAACGTATAATTAAGAAGGTTTGATACAGTTGTAAAGTGCTAGGAGAAACAAAGGAAGGAGGACCAAGTGGTAGTAATAAAATATGGTGAGGGGTCTGTGTATTGGCGAGAGAATCACGCAGAAAGGTGTTGAAAGGTGGGGTGGAGGGGGGTTACAGCTGGGAAAGGAGGGGTTAAACTTGACCAGTCTGTTTTTTTGTTCTTCTTTTGATGAAATCACTTCTTTTCTGGTCACGGTGAAGGGGTTACTTTCTATTTACTTTCTATTTACTTTCTATGGAATCGGTGTATATCATTTCCCTCTCTCTCTCATTTTTGAAATATAATTTTTTTTTTTCTTTTAATTTTTTTCCAGTTCTATTATTGTTTATGATCGTGCTCTCACGTCAATCAGATGGGAAATTACATCCAGTGATAGAGCTCCTTTCCCAACTAGTAATCATTTCGGTATCCACTTTTTGACTTCCATGACGGCATCGCAACAACAGAACAGAAGTAAACCGTAACTCGGAGAGTCGGAGGACAGTGTAATGGGGGATCCACTCAACCAAAAAGCCGCCATGACATCACTCAGTGCAGTGTTGGAAACGGCGAGAGAGAAAGAGAGAGAGCGTTTGACCCGCCGCCGCCCGCTCGATCGTCATCGAGCTCCATCGATCTCAGACGCTGTCCATGGGTGGAATTCACTCTCATCCAATGAGTATGAGGGCTAGGGCCCGCTGGATACCCTCCTATCCAGTCATCATGCAGCATAGCTTCATGTTTTGGACCGGAGGATGATTTCTTTTCCTTTTAATAGGATTATGCGTGTTATTATAATTATGGATTTTAATTTCAAGTGTATACGCTGTAAGTTGATGCGAGGGAAGAAAAGCGAGATTAAAGAGAGACAGAGAAGAGAAAGTGAGGCAGGGAGATGGGGTTTATAAAATTCAAAACAACCAATGGGTACGAGTGTAAGGAAAGATGGTAATACTCCCGCCCCGCCGTCTCAGACTGGTTCAGGTATAGCCTCAGGCAGCTCTCCTGCAGTAATTTATTTCGATGTTTGGGTGTGGAAGAAACTTGAACTGAATACTTGAAACTCTCTCTCGAAAATTAAATAAAATGAAATCAAACATGAATTTACACTTTCCTCGATACCTCCCGAAGGAGGGTAATATTACCATGAAAGTAAAGTTACGAACTTGATCCACGGGAGAAAAACCAAAGTTGAAATTCTGTTCCATTGTTGGTTGACGGCGGGCAATCTGCCTACCGTTCTGGGTCTAGTCGATACTCCGCCGTACCCGCTTCAGTCTCTCCTTCGAATCATCTCTCTTTCAAATGCCACCTTTCTATGATGACGATAATTCTCAGGAATTCAACATGATGATACGCCCCTCGTTGATGTGGATCCCCCTGGACTGTGATGGTTGCGCGCAGGGTTATCTAGTCCCCAAAAAAAAAAAAAAAAAAAAAAAAAAAAAAAAAAAAAAAAAAAAAAAAAAAAAAAAAAGGAAATAATACAATACAACTCTTCCTATGGAATTGACCGCCACTGGGCTGGAGTGATTTCCTTGTTATATATTAGTATCCCCAAGCTGCCCTCTGGCTTCAATGTTTTAATCATCTTTCTTCTCTCTATCTCTCAAATCTTCCAGGACACTGCCTTACAGCTTGAAGAAGCTTGTTGGCTGTCGATCCATTACTTCTTAGGAGTGATATCATCCTTGTATCTCTATACATATCACCCTTCTCCCTTTTAATTCCTTTTTTTTTTTTTCTTTAACCCTTTAATCACCTTTCATCATGCCTCGCTTTGACGACGCTGACTTCGCGGTGGATGCCGCCCCTGCTGCTCAGGGTGCCGGTGTTGCCCCGCCTGCTCGTTCTCCCAGAGACTCCCGTGGTAGCGGTTCTCTGCCCATCCCCAGTGATGCCGGTGCCACCATTGAGATCCCGGCCACTCGCAGCTCCATCAGCGACGCTGCTCAGTTCATGCACAACCTGAGCTTGTCTCCTTCCACAAGAGACCGCCGTGGCTCCCGCAACTCCTTCGGCACCTCCCTCCCTATCCCCAGATCTCCTCGTGTCTCTCGCCTGGCTTCCGTCGTCACTGCTGATGGTAACTCCGTCTCCCGTGACATCCTGGCCTCTCAGGTCCAGGACATGTCCAAGGAGAAGGTCGCTGCCGCTAAGAACATGGCTTTTGCCTTCGATATCGACGGTGTCCTCGCTCACGGTAACCATCCCATCGAGGAGGCCAAGCAGGCCTTGAAGATGCTCAACGGTGACAACGAGTTGGGTATCAAGATCCCTTACATCCTCTTGACCAACGGTGGTGGTAAGACCGAGGCTGCTCGTTGCCAGCAGCTCTCCGAGGTCCTCGACTGCCCCATCTCCACCGACCAGTTCATCCAGTCTCACACCCCAATGCAGGCATTGGCCGAGTACTACGACACCGTCCTTGTCTGCGGTGGTGAGGGCCAGAAGATCCGTGAGGTTGCTGAGAGCTACGGCTTCAAGAACGTTGTCCACCCCAAGGATATCCAGGCCTGGGACCCCACTGTCTCCCCCTGGGCTACTCTGACCGAGGAAGAACGTGCTCAGGCCAAGCCCCGCGACTTCTCTAAGGTCAAGTTCGACGCTATCTTGGTGTTCGCCGACTCTCGCGACTACCAGACCGACATGCAGCTGATCATCGATCTTCTGCTGGCTGAGGACGGCAAGATGTTGACCCGTGCTAAGGACCCTGTCTCCACCCGCATCCCTGTCTACTTCTCCCAGGGTGACCTTATCATGCCTACCGACCACCGTGGACCTCCTCGTCTCACCCAGGGTCTCTTCCGTATCTCCATTGAAGCTCAGTACAAGGCTCTTACCGGCGTCGACCTCGAGCGTGTCGTCTACGGTAAGCCCGAGCGTGCCACCTACACCTACGCCGACGAGGTCCTCAAGGCGTGGATGGAGCAGATCCACAACGAGAACCGTCTTCCCCAGAACATCTACATGGTCGGTGACAACCCCGCCTCCGACATCTGCGGTGGTAACATGCACAACTGGAACACCTGCCTGGTCCGCACTGGTGTGTTCCAGGGTGGTGACAACGACCCCAACAACCCTGCCAACTTCGGTGTCTTCCCCAACGTCCTGGAGGCTGTCAAGACTGCCGTCCGCAAGGAGCTTGGCCAAGAGTTCAAGTTCAAGTGGAACCCCAAGGTTAACCCTGTCCTCCACGGCGACAGCGGCTCCGCTGTCGAGTAAACGACGATCATGCCCCCCCAAAAAAGGAACAAGGAACTCTACGTTCAGCTGGCGTTTGGCACTTCCTTTCTTCACTTCCTTTCGGAACTTCTTTTCTTCACTCGATGCTAGACCGCTCGCATCTTTTACAGGTTTTACGGTTTTGAACTTTTGATATCCATTGCCTCCGTCCGGGACAGCCCAGGAGGACGGCTACTTTGTTTCATTTTATTTTTCTTGAATTTAGACTGGGTTATATTTTTGTGATGACGAACAGTGACAATTCTTGTTTTACACATCAATGATGCGGTTCAACTGGTTTGAATACATGGATAGATCGCTTTGGCTTTAGGTTTAGCATAAATGAAGCTGCGGTTGCAGCAGGCATGCAAAACTTTGTTTCAAGTATTTCGGAGTCGTTGACGACATATGTCGAAACCGTAAACTTAATTCAGTTGATTTGCATTTTAGAACTTGACCAAACCCAGGGTAACAAAACTACCAATACTACCAATACCTTAGGAAGTCCGTCCCGACGGTAAATAGAAAGGATGGTAGATAGAACGCAGGACGAAAATTCTGCATGTAACTTTGCACCGGGAATTCTCGGCTTGTCCCGGGCTGTATGGCATGTTCAGCGTTCATGCAAGGTGATTAGTCCGCAGCCACAGCCGAGATTACGGAGGTGTATCCTCCGAAACTGAGTCGGGTATAGTTGCCCGTGCTCGGGTGCCCGAACTGATTCATACAGGCTCACCGGTTTTCTTTTTCCTTGTTTATTCATTTCATTCCATTCATTTGATTTTTTTTTTTTTTTTTATTTCTATATTTATATTTATTTGAGTTTGGTTTGTTTGGTTCTGGTACGGTGTGTTTTGAATTCGATACGTGTTTTAGATTTATTGCGTCATAGTTACTACTTTTATTACAACCTTTATACTATCTTACAGAGTACAGAGTATGTGTAGAGTACACTTACAAAGTGTATATGATATGAATGGTTAAAGGTGGTGATCTTGGTTAGGGATATAGGATAGAACGTGTACCATATGCAGTCAATTGTATGTTTAAGTAGAGCTTTGTAACCCCCACTTCTATTCTAGTAATTACTGAAAGAATAAATCATATTATTGACAGAGTACTGAGTACAAGCACTAACTAACAAGCCGGTGTATTCTACACATACAGCGTACACTATTTGTCCAAGTAATGAATATACTCTCGAGTGAAAACGATACGTATCTACGTAGCTAGACAACAAACACCTTTAATATAGAGTAAAAAAAGAATCCCTCACACAATAACACTCTCAAAGCACCACAAAAACCAAACCATGACTACGGCGTAGATAACAGAATATACTTCCACTCCAACTAACCAAACCGGATAAACCAAGATAAGCCAAACCAAACCAGACCAAATTAGCGCCTGCACTTAGGGGCTAAGTACCATTACAACCTCGATCCGGTTAGCAAAGATAGCATCTTATCAATCATATCATGATCATCGGTGGGTCACCGATGTCGGTAGTATCGAGGGGTGGCGTTGCGCTAGATTTACTGTGAGTGTACGGCTGTAGTTTGGGGGCTTTTTGGGGGGTTGTGTGATTCTTGTTGGGTGATAGCTGTGTTGATATTTGTGGAGGGTTGGGTTGACTATTGTCTATTTAGTTTCTGGGATGGCTTTTATTGTTTTGTTTACTTTTACTATATATTATACTTGGCTAATCTTAGGAGTTGTACGATTATAGATACCTTGTTTAGGTTCTAATGTTAAGAAGTATTAAACATATCTACTCTTTACTCTACAGTTATCAGGTAAAATCTAAGTAGTGAAGCCTACCAAGAAACCACATATCCATCCTATATCACCGAACGGGATGAATCCCGTCAACCCTTACACAGAGACAACAGTTCAAATACAGCCAGTGAAGGTTCCAAACAACCCTTACATCCATGCCATCTAGGGATTGAACTCACGTAAACCGGTCCGCCCAAGGCAACAGGCTAGGCGGAAGCTACAACTACTGCCTAACTAGGTAACATCCCCAATTCTGCATGCAGGATGCATAGACCGTTTGTTTGTTTAGTATTATGATTTCTTTGAAGTATATTAGTATTGGATATGATTTCTTTGAAGTATGAATATCGATGTGCTCTTTGAAGAATAGACGGTTATTGATGGAGTTGGGTTGGTTTTAGCAGGTGTAAGAATCGTACAACGGTGATATAGGGTTTGATTAGTGGATTGCTTTGATTGCCCCATGTACACCAAGGTACTTATTCCAGGGGTCGCTGTACCTTGCATGATGAAGCGTTCTAGATCGGTTTGAAGTGGTATTTGACCCCTTTAAAGATATTAACCGTTAGCCCTTATTTGGCCAGGTTCTAGAACCAATTCCAAACCAACACTTCCTAGCTTCTTACATCGTTCGTTGTAGGCTGTAACTCAAGTCTATCGTAGTCAACTCCTAACCCCGGATTACAGTAACATCTTTACCTGGGTATCCCACATCTGAACCTTTCCCCTTGACGATGTATGGATGTACATGTACTCCCCCCTCTGTTCTGGTAGATCACATCCACACTTAAGTTAGCGCCAGGAACGAACCTTTTGATTCCTATCTTGCGATACCTTGTACCTTTTAACAAATCACCGTTTATCCAGGTCTGCTCGAAATGAACAGAGACTCGATACATACCTTGTTTAAGGTACGGAAGATCTGGTCGAGTTGGATTAGGGTTGACATTCACGGGTAAGGATAGGTACGGTAAGGTTGTACCATAACAATACTGGCGGATTCATCCGTATTACGGTATTTTAAAGTATACTCTAAGAATAGAATAACCTGGCAGATGGATTAATCGTTGTATATACTATTGTGGCTCTAACCGACTGAAGATTGCGCCCCCCAGTGACCCCCTTTGAAGTAGACTTCAATATTAGGACAGCGGAAAGGGCCCACGGCCTATCGCTCGGCTTCGCCTCCTAGCGATCTTTTGAGTTCCCATTGCCAATGCATCCTGATATGTACTACTACGATCTTTCCGAGATGACTCTTTCATTAAGTCGAGCACGCTGGCAATGGTAACACCGATCCAAATGGCGAGAAACCAGAAAGCAATGCGCCATGACAAGTATGTCGTCAAAACACCACCGAGGACCGGACCTTTTTCCTGCTAGTCTCGGGACAGCTAAATATACCTTGTCGCACGCATACCAAGAGACGCATGGTATACTTGCGATTGTAAATATTCGGCGCAGACCCAACAACCAATGAGCCGTTGGCCACTGTCACTAGGGTTATCTACAGTATCTCTGTACTTGCGTATAGGCAGGCTTTCCGATACCACCCGAAATGCTCCCTGTTAGCGCTTACTAAAAATCGTGTAGATGAGGGTTCCGTGCTAAGCACTTGAAATCACATCAATTCGATGGTATCTCTGCGACCCCTAGGCCGCGGAAGGATCCGATTGGCGACTAGCAAGCTATCTGTCGCAGGAAACATTCCCCGCAGATAGGGCAGGAGAGAAGCCTTATCCGACTGAGCCAAGACATAAATCTAGCCTATTTTATACCAGTCAACAGTCCAGTATCGCAAATGCGTGGATTAGATGATGGCTACGGCAGAACCGCAGTGAAGTAACGCCGAATAATAGCCCGGATTTCATGTCCTACGAACAAGATGCCCAATCCCTGCTCTCGATTGGGAGCTTGTTTTATCAGAAGGATGACAGTTCTACATGGTGGTATTACCATAATTAGAAAATACGACTGGTATCATTCATGTCTCAAAACGAGACGGTATCTCTTCTAGCTTACCATGACATGGTAAATTGAAGGACACCTGTTTCTAACCCTATAATGCTAGCAACTGAATCTCAATAAATGAGTATAAATGCTCATTCCGCTACTAAAACACTACACCACATCAATAGCCTAAAGAAGCCAGGGGGTGAGCATTTACCGATATCCAACTATTATTGCCATATCGGGTCATTTCAAAGCTTATTTTGTCGAGGATCTGACCCAGTTTACAGCCACTACAAGAACAAACTTGAATATTCCTAGCTCTAGTGCTTACTTCTGGTTTCTTGTTATCGGTTCCTCTTCGATGAGACGTGACAAGGTTTACACATCCAAGTTTCACGAAGCTCTATCTATAATAGACAAGTTAACACGGACTAGTACAATCTATTCCAGACTCTATGGGACGGTTAGTTCATAAGAACCGTTAAATTTACCGAGTGGAAGTCAGACCAGTCGCATAATACCCGGCTCAAATACATGATAACCATTTGCAACTTGATGGAAGTCGAGGAATACTTTAGATACAAGAAACGCCAAAATACATTGCCAGAAAGAGAGGATTCAAGGATGTATATCACCATACACTTTTTTAACGCATGTAGTATTTTCCTTGGCAGTGGCTGCCCAGTCTGGAAATGCTGGATTATCCTAGACAGTCAGTAGGGCTTTACAATCAATTTCCTTATCTGAATTTATATAAACTATTGCATCTCTCGCTTTTCAAGTCTCTAGATAATGGTTGTCTATTTCTCTAGCACGCTACCTATCTTAAAACCTTTTAAGGCTGACAGGCTTGCTGCGGTAAGAGGAATCCCCTCTTCTGTTCATTTAGAAAGTGATAGTTCAATTCTAGGTACATGTGAAAATGGCCGAGCATGTTAGCGGTCCCTGAATAGCCGGCAATTCTGGAGTTTTTGTGTCCAGCTCCATCAAGTTGGTATGTGTATGGAGATTTTTGGGAGTGATTCATTCAAGGTTGAGGGACGGCTCAACAAACTTACTGTTATTTATCTTTCCCTAAATGAAAAAAGGGTGTTAGGGTTTAGCTGTTTTTCGTGTATCTCGCCTTACAATGCTTACATATGTTCAGAGTTTAAGAGATAAATCAAGAGAGTGAAGAGAGATGTATTGGCTATGTATATATATATAGCATAACATTTTTGGTCATAACTGTTGTAACATACACCTTGATTCATTCAGACATGAGTTGGCCCTCAGCTGAGCTTGCTACGTCAACAGCTTCGCGTAATCTTATGTAAATAGGTGGAAAAGGAAGATGGAGCACGAGTCCCAGAATAATTCTATAGTTCTACTAACGTAGTGTTGATTAGCAGACTTGCTTCTTCTAATCCAAGAATGTAACTATTTGGAGACGGGGGTATACAGCAGTCGAGATAACCAATTATTGCCAGTATGGACCAATGCCAGACAGGGTAAGGTCAGGTTAGTAGTCTCCGGGAACCTCTGACAGACCCCTAGCGGGCGATTCATCTATATAACAATATTTAATGACAGTCAGAAGGATCCTTGCTATTACCGGCGACTGTGTGGGCCGGGTCAGCTAGGAAAATGATTTTCCAGTGCCCTGGGATGCTGGAGAGTAAGAGAAGAGATATATTTAGGAAATTATACTAATCAAAAAATAGGGGAAATGAAAGGTCCAATATACGCATGTAATTTTGAGAAATATGTACCAACACATTACCTTATTACGTTTGGTTACTCCTCTTTACTACCTTGACTTTAACGTTCTATTCTGATGCTAGTACCCGGAATACTGTTGTTTGTTCCCTCCAAATCATACTTATTAATTATAAGGCTTAGCAAGCTCCACGATAATTGTTGTCGGGCGCTTATTGTAGAATAGATGTACATGTTTAGTTAAGGTATGGGATGTCAAATGCATTGTATTGGTCGCTGGGATGGTGTGATGGTGGATACTGCACGAGCACATGACGCCTCGTTTATTAAATCTCGTGGAATGACAAAAGCACCCCGGGATGTATTCCAGACAAAGCCGGTGCAGTCGGGGTATGCATCCAGGACACCTGTCAGATGGTGATACCGTGGCATTGAGGCTCGAGTGTGATACAGATGATGTAGGCCTCCGTGGTACAGGGAGGGTGTTTCAGACGGCAGTAGAACCTGTGTTTGTTTCTTTCTTCCTTTGGAGGTTGCAGTGTAACCGACTGGTTGATAAATATGACACCTACCTTAAGCTACAAAGAAGGACGAGAATTCAAGGGGGTACTGGGTAAAAAGCGGTGATCAAATCCATGAAAAGTGGAGGAGATACCAAGAGCCGAACCTACATGATCGATAATCTTGGCGGGCTTTGCCTCAATAATGGTTCGATAGTCTGGGGTATGTACAGCCTCGCTTCCAGGTTTTGGTTGACAGGCTTGCAGTCAACAAACAAAATTCGCAAGGGGCGAATTGGAGCCGACCGCATCCGATCGAATGAATGGCGAGGGTCAAATTGAAAGAATGACTAGTGTCAATGGAGTCAGATGTTCTGGAAATGAGGTGAGCTTGAGTCGAGTCTAACCCTGAATTGAGCCCTGATATGCCGGGAAACAGGGGGGGGGGGAGAGGGAGAAGGGGGTTCTCAAGCATTCTCCGAGGGAAATTGACCAATCTCCGAGAGGATAAAGCCGACAGGTCAAACAGGGAGCGGAGTGGATGAAAGTTGGACACCTTTTAGTTCGGTATTTGACCCAGTCAGAGCGGACAGCATCTCCTTGACGGGCGATGACGAGTGCAAAGGACGGAGGAGAGAATCTCTGGCCAGGGACATAGTTCTGCATTAGCCTTTCTCCGCATCGGTCACGGGACTCGGGTTTGCGTTGGGCGACCAATCAGGGATGATCAGGGGGAATAACTGTTAGGTAAGGGAAAATCTTTCGCGAAGAACGTGGCTGCATCTGGGGTATTTTTTTTTTCTCTCATTTTTATTTCTTCGCTATTTTAGAGAGCTTTTATTCAATTAATTTTTCTGAATAAGTTTATTACTTAGAAAATATAAGATTAATCTAACCGTTTAATGGTTGTGGTTGTGTTAAGAAGTGTGTATAGTAGAGGATCTAAAATACTAGGTCACGGGTCCCGTCAGAGGCGATTTCATTATGTCATAGAATATCCGGACGGCGATCCCGAAAAAGGAATATTCATTTATTCTTCTTAGTGTCTGCTTTACGCTGTAATTAACAAGAGATCGATGAATTGTCAAGAGCATTTGATGAAGTGTTCCGTTGGGAAGTATTGTCAGTATTATTGTTTTTTACCAAAAGGATTCTTTTATTATAAACCAATCAATCTTTCAACTATTCGAAAATTCCAATAATAATACAAATAATAATAACAATAAAAAGAAAAAAAAATAATAATAATAATAATAAGAAAAAAAAAAAAAAAAAAAAAAAAAAAAAAAAAA
>ML742290.1:0-37921 GCA_009193465.1 Aspergillus avenaceus
TAGAAGACTGATTTTTCTGAAAAGATATAGTATTATTATCAGTATTAAAGTTTTAATATACTTTAATAAAAAAACTGTAGAATCCAGAAAATTAGCAGAGGAATTTTTATAAAATCTGGATTAAAATAAATAGTATAAAGATAAAATAGAGAAAGAATATCAGAATAGAAATTAAAAAGTAGTACTGACTGATTTTTTTTCCAGATTTCAGTCCTTTACTGCTAAAGAATCAGTAAAATCCAGAAAAATAATAAAAAAGCAGGCTCTCTGACTCAGCCGGACTTCAGCCAATCAGGGGCCCGAGAATTGTGACGAGGGCTCGTCACACTACGTACTAGGAGTAGGAGCTGATACTGATAAATAATTAATCTGTATAAAATTCTTTTTTAATAATTTAATCAGTTTTGACTGTAAAACAGTCAGTTTTTTTTATAATATATTATAAAAAGATTTTTATAGGATCTCAGATTTCTTTCTATCTGAATATATAAATTTAATTTTATAATTAATATTTTTTTCTCTATAAGACAGTAATTTCTCTATATTTTTAAATTAAAAAAAGGGCAGAAAGTTCTTATAATAATCTGAAAGTATTATATTAGAGTTAACTGGTTTTTTTATCTGAAAAGCTTTCTAGATATTAACTAATAAAATTATAAATATTTCTACTTTTTCTTTAAATCTTTTCTGTAAATATTCTTTAAACTTTATTTTTATAATAGATAGAAACTTTATATTTATATATTACAGATATAGTATATTTTTTAATTTAAATCTAGTTATATATAGAAATAGTTATTTTCAGTTTAATTTTAAAACTCTATTATAACAGAATAGCCAGCTTTTCTTTAGGATTAGATTATATTTAAAACTATCTAATATTATATAAAAATATACTTTCTTTTCTGTATAAAGACTAATATCTATTTTTATTTATATAATAAAATAAATAAATATTTTATTATCTAAGATTCTTTGTACTGGTCTAGGGTCAATATTAATAATTAATAGATTATTTTTTTTAATAAATATTTTATTAATAATACTGTAAATTAAATATTTTAAATTAATAAATATATAGACAACTGCAGTAAGATTAATAATAGTTTTTAATAAAAAAAAATATATAAATATATATTTTTTTTTAAAACTTTTTTAATTATTTTCAGTTTTAATTAGAATTTTCTATTTAAATATATAATTTTATACTAGACCTTTTCTTTTCCTAAATTTAAATCTTTATTTAAATTATTATTCTAGTTTTTCTGTTTTTATAGAGTAGTTGTTACTATAACTATTTTTATTAGTTATATAGTAGATTTAAAAAGATACTGTTAAATTAAATAGTTTTTATATTTATAGTAGAGATAATTTTCTGTTTTTTATCTTTTTTATATTTTTTTAAAAAATATTTATAGAGTTTATTATATAGCAGCTATTTTAATAGATTTTTATTTTATTAATTCCAGACTTGGTTTCTATTGTATTAAAAAAATATAAATATAGTTTTTTTTAATAAAAAAAAAATTTTATTTAAATTATAGTTTATACAGTATAATTAATCCAGTAGTCTTTATAAATAGATTTTTATAGGATTTTAATTAATTTTTTAATAATTTTTTAGTTTACTGCAGTATTCAGTATAGTTTTTTTTTATTTATTTAATTAGTTCTGATTTTTTATTTAAAGTAAGGTTTTATTAAAGTTATTTAAAAATTTTTTAAATTTTATCTGTTTTTATTTTATTGTATTGATCTAGTTTAGAGTTTTTTTTGAGTATTAGAGTCTTTAAAAGCTTTATTTATAATTATAAATAAACTTTTAAATTATATAGTCTTTAAGTTCTGGAAACTGATTTATAGAAGAATCTATTAAACTGTCTGTTTATATAAACAGCTATAGATATAAAAAATTTATTTAAAATCTGTAAAGTAGCAATCTTTATTAATAACTATTTTTATATATATATTTAATTTAAATAGTTTATAGTTATATTTATTTTTTTTATTAAACAATTCTATATTCAGATATTAAAATTGAGGTTTTAGATATGGTTTATACTGATATAGAGATTTTTTTCTATTATTAATTATTGAGGCTGTATTATATTTTTATAACTTGTTAATTTATTTTTTAAAGATTTGTTTCTACTTTATTATTTCTGTTTAAATATAGATTAATTTTTATAAAAGGAGCTGTGTATTTTTATTATTATATATTATTATAGATACTATTAATAATTTTAATATTTTTGAGTCTATTTATTTTGTTATTTTAATATTTTTTTTAATAATCTATTCTGTTTATATATCTAGTTAAGTTTTATTTAAAACTTTTATGCAGTGGTGTTAATTGTATAGTTTTTTATAAGTATTATCTGTTTTATTTATATATTTAGTTGAGCTCTGTCTAGGACTTTTATATTGTGGTATTAATTATATGGTTTTTTGTGAATATTATTTGTTCTATTTATATATTTAGTTGGGTTTTGTCTAGGATTTTTATATTGTGGTATTAATTGTATAGTTTTCTGTAAAATATTGTTTATTTTGTTTATGTGTCTAGTTAGGTTCTGTTTAGGATTTTTATACTGTAGTATTAATTATATGGTTTTCTGTAAAATATTATCTGTTCTGTTTGTATGTCTAGTTGGGCTCTGTTTAAGACTTTGTAAAAATCAGTTATTTTTAATATTATAGATTGAATAGATTGCTTTAATCTAAATATATTTTAGAATAAGAAGAAATAGCTGGAGAGCTATTCCTTCTGTCTGCTGAAAATCCTTTTATTGTGTTAATATTGTTAAGTGAGTATTGATGACTAATATATTGCGAGCGAGGCCTCAGGTGTCGATTCGGTGCCTGAGGCCAAGCTTTTTATATAGGGCCTTGGTCCCATAACATATAGAGATAGAAAGGAAAGACAAGCAAGTAAAAATATAATATAAATATACAGGGTTTATAGAATAAACCAAGTAAACATAACAAACAAAATAAACACCTCACCTCCTCCAGGCAACAACATCAAGCAATAAGGCACCAACACTCTGTATGCTCGTCACACATACTAGGAGTAGACTATATCCAGACTATCAACCCAGCCGGTGAACATAAAATTCTTGATACATCTCAGACTGTAAGCTCCCTGTAAGAGCAAGCAAGTGGGCTTTTTTGGTGGGTCTCAAGTTGCAGGTCCTTAGAAAAGGTTCATCATATTTACTACCAAAACACGGTGAACAACCCCTTGCATTGTGCCCAATCTACCTAGCGGAATGGTTGGAACATCACGGACCCCCTTTGACCATATTAATATCATTGCCTCCAGTCAATCTTTCCACCTTAGTCGGACCAACTCCAAACAATGGTTAATTTACTTGACACCCGACTCCACTGCACCAGGATCCCCCATTGTGCGGTTTGCAGACAAAGATTTGAGACACATAGTTCTTTTCGCTCCTGTATATACCTCAGCAATCCGGTACATATCTCGGCTGACTTGATGCAGTTGTGGTAATAAATGATCGATACTATGATCCAATCTTGACTCGGCCAATTAGTTTCCAAGAAGACAATGACACAATTGATCTGCAAGATCTACCTGTCATTATCCACAAGTACCCACAATCCAATTTTAGAAATGCCCCATCAGTTCATGTTCTTTGCTGGAAAGCAGCAAATATATCGAACATTTGCGGCATCTACGATCTAGGTCGCACCATGGCACCTCTGGTGTGGACGAATCTCCCGCCACAGATATATATTATCCATGGCCTTTTCTCTAAAGCGGTTCGTGCATTGGTTCGACACGCTTCTACTTGTATTGGCAATAAAACTCCATTATTTGAGCTGCTCAAAGGATGTGCGAATCTTCCCATTGAAATTACCACGATTATTTGGGATTTCATCACTCCTTGTACAATCAAATCCTTGATCGCACTTCAGGCAACAAAAGGCATTTTGTCAGGTTCGTCTCATGATCCTGGGGGTTGCGCAACTATATGTCTGTTTGGTGATATCAGAATATATCATACACGTGTTATACACGGGACATACATCTGTGGAATTCGCCATGGGTACACATTACTTGGACAGGTGAGTAGTTTCTTTACAGATATCTCAGTTCCATCTTCTGTTGCTATATTCATGTGTACCTTTGGAATCTACGGGCTGCAAAGGTTGGACTTTTTTACGGATACCCAGCTTGGATTAACAGGTGTAGGTACACGAACGACCAATGACAAAACATTCCTTATCCTCATTCACCCTCGGCTGGGAATGACACTTCGCGTCAATGTCGAATGGGATGTAGGTTTCCTTCAATAAAACTGACGTGGGTACACTATAACAAGCTGTTTAGGCCTTGAAGATCACTGCCGTTCGGTATGATGATAAATCATTGTTTGGGCGCGATTTCATGTGGGAATCCGAGGTGCCTTGGGTGCAAACCAGCCGCCTCTCCCCTGACTTCTTTTATGACTGGCCCCGCCATTTCGACTTCGCGACCCAGTGCCAGCGGTTCATGGCATATATTCCTCTACATCGGAATGACTCCAGCTTATACGGTCTAACGGCATTTTGCTCCAGTGAAGGATTTGTTGGCCTGGGAACTCACTTTTCCTCCTACGCCTGCTCGATCAAATCATATTGGTATGGAAAACAGTACGGTTGTCCTGTCCACGTTCAACTTGGAAGCTCGGAGACCATAAGATCGGTTGATGTCTTCTGGCATAAGAACGACGCAACATACAAAACCTACCTTGCCGTATGCGCTGACCCCAAGTCCCAGCATGAAACTTTGGTACTAAGATAATGTCAAGGTTTCTACAAACAAGGACAGAGTCTTGACTTTAGGGCCGTGCTTTCCCCCTCTACGAACCGCTACCAAGAATATTTTCCAGGCAAGTGCTGGCGATATATCAGGCCTGTACTACAATTCATCACCAGGTATCACTGCCTTCAAAAGCCTGGGAGCTATCTACCAACCGCGTGATTCTTCCTTGCATCGGGAATACGAACATTCCATGCCAGAATTACAACAGCACGCAGAGGATCTACACCGTATAGGTGTTGTACAACTTTTACAGACATCCCCTTTCACAGCTTTCAGCTCACGGGCCTCCTTGGGGAATGTGAAGTCCATTAAAGCCTGCTACGTGGGATCTCGATATACAGGGTTGCTCTTGTTTTACAATGACAATACAACAGACATTCTCGGCCAGTGGTACGAAGGTACACATACCCAGCCAGACATACAAAGAGTATATGTCCTCCACGGATATACTTTGCGATTTTACTTCAAACAGCGGAGCAGATATTGTATCCTGGTCAAGGTTGACACATTGCGAGTGACCTACCCCCCAGAGCCAGGTAGCATCTGTATTAATATTGCATATGGTGTGAGGAACTATTTGACATTATTGTTGCGACACTGAGCTGACATATTCAGGGCAAAGTTTTCTGGGCATTCTCTGAATGGTGTGATATTATTGATAGACCGAATTAGTTCTTCATGAATCACATTTTTTACAAACAATTTCTTTTTGTTCCAAGCTAGATACCTTTTCCAGGCTGTAATTCTAAACACTGCTGACTCAGTGGCTAATATCTGTGATCTACCCACAGTATCCAACAGTATAAGTTTACTTTGCTTAATTGTAGCTAGATAACACCAATAAACATATCGATGGACCAGGTGTAGCCTGTGACCATTTTGCATATATTCCAAGGATGTCTGCCATTAAACTGTGTATCAGAAGGGTTTGTGAAATAATTTGTGAAGTGGCAGGCAACTTTGTACCGGTAAAACCCGGTGTCTTCAGATTGTGGGCCCTTTATCCTCCCCGTCAATCCTAGCAACTGTTGCTCGTTTGGGATTCGCCACCTGGATATGACCGGTCTTGTTACATATGATGTCCTTTGCACTTCCCTTGAATCATGGATCTGTTTTTTCAGAGAGTATTGAGATATAAAAGGCTTTAATCCATTCCTTTATCAATAGGAGTGGAGTGTGTATGTACATCAAAAATATGTTTGTACCCTGTACTTCTCGGGTTATAATAAATACCAAACTGAGAGCTAGAGACCAAATTCCAAACTCCCGGCAGCCCTGCTGCACCGCTCTCTCATGAAGAAACTACTGCTTATCCCAGACATCCACATAAACGTGTCCCAGAGGCCCAGCCTCTGGGCTCCATCCCCCATGCTCAATCCGATACTTGTCACCACTATCCAGTACCTCGACCAGATTATGTTTCACCTCTCCGGTACGATTGTCCCAGTGGAGTTCACAGATCTTGGCATCACCGTGGAACAGGTCCAGACGACCCTCGCTGCCTCTCCGACCTCGAGCACAAATTTCACCGACGCCATCCGAAGGGATCACGAGCTCATCGATGTCGTCCTCCGTCATGGATTGGCGACGATTTTCGGGATGGTGAAATTCACCGCTGGAACCGGGTTAATAATGATACGATAAGGAAACAATGACATTCCCCAATGCATGGACTTACCCCTCGATGACAGTATGGCGCACGGAAATTTCTCCATTTTGAAGATGGTCCCGGATGTGGAAGTTCACCCATTGAGAGTTGTAGTTGTTTAGATCCATGATCGGGATTCACGGAACAAAGGAAGGTTTCGCTGAAAAAGATGTCTCGGGAATGTTATGATGTACGGTAATAGAGTAGTCAATGAGTAATTAATGAATGTCCTCGGACTGACGGATATTCAACCACTTATATAAGAAGACTCGCTGGGGTTGAGCCTGACACGTGTACGACGTCATCTATTTGTTCATTTGTCGATTGCGCGGCGACCATATGACGGGCTGTCATACGATGCGGTTGGCCAATGGGTGGTCTGATCCATGGAAAGCCTCGGCCGTTCCCAACTTCTCTTGCGGGGAAAGTCTGGGGTTATCCTTTGCTGTCTCATCATTTGACTTCCGACTTCTGCTTTTTTACAGCTTAGGGTGAGGTATTTACCATCGGTTGGGGTTCGAAGATGTGGGTTTGGCCCGAGAAATGAGTTGCGGTCGGTTAGGGTTCAGCATGACATCACCACTTTTCTCCTCCGCATTAGGGTTGATGTCTTTCTACTATTCACCACATTGGGTTCCTGTTGTACCCCAAGGTTTCCTAAATTTTGGAAGTTATCTTTTCTGCAACATGATCGACGATCTTGTCCGTTGCCTCGAAGTGAATATACTTTTACGCAGATTCATTACAGTCCCTTCTGATCAGAGAATTTTGGAAATGGATATCGAGAAACGTCACATCAGAACTGAAGGATTTATTCAAAGCCAGTACAAAGCATGGAACTAATACTTCCGGTTACAGACCATATGATAAAGTATCCACAGCAGAAGGAACGCGCGCAAAATCAACAACCACTCAAATCAAGTTGGCCTGGACCCGTTGGAATGTGGTAAATGGTATCACTCTGTTGTAGCAATTGCCAGGGACGTTGCCCATCGCGCTCAAGCAGTTTGCCCTCCCATGTCCAATTTGACATCTGGACCAATGTTAGTGCTCCCTGCTTCCGCCCCAGTCAACACAGTTGAATACACTTACTCAGTAACGGATAGTCGATTCAGGGGCATACTTGCACCACAGATTCTTATGTCCTCTGGTGCATCCATTGCCGTAGTCATTCGCACAGCTTGGGCTGATAACACCGTTATTTAGGAGGTCATTACGAGTAGTCTCGCCCTTCGTGTTGGTAACCAAGGTGAGTCCGTTTTTCTTGGTACCAATTGGTAAGTCGTCGGCGCCGCACCACGGAGCAGTGCCCTCCCAAGTACACCCCTGCTGTCCGGCATTGGCGCAGCCTTGAGCAGCTGCCCCGGTGACAACCACGGCGGCGAAAGCGAGAAGGCTCAGCTGCATAGTTGAAAGTTGAAGAGGTTGTCTTATGAATTGGGGTAGGGGAAATGTGAATGCAAATCAAGATCAATTGAGCTTTCTGGATGGCAGTCTATTATAACAGCGGGGGACGTAAGAGATATATATATAGGGTACTGAGCTGGAGACATCTCGGGAAATGGAGCGACAGAAGCTCTACCTAATGTGATGTGATGAATATTAATGTAGGATTCATTTGATTCAAATCACATTTCGCCGGCGATCCACTGAAAGTCTCCACTGAGAATATGCAAGACTTGCATCTAGTGAGACAAACATGGAAAGAATCGACAATGGCTGAGCCTGTAGTTGTCAGATGATGGAACTCATTCTCCACGAGTCAGAACACATTAAGCTATTCTGGTACTAATTTGCATTAGTCCAAGGTGGCTTGGGGGCTCATTACGAACTAGCCTATCTTCTAATTATTATGCATGGTAATTAGTAGTTACTAGTGTAGTGGGACTGGTAGATCTTACGGGATCGGCCGAAGGATCGTAGCAAATTGGTGTGATGAGTATGTTCTATATTACTATGTACGGACCCACCATAGATGAACACGTACCAATTAGGATATGGGTATCAGATGTGTCTGTACAGCGTAGAACCCAACGCACTCTTTCTTATGCTCTCACGATGTGGTAATGTAGACGCCAATAGCCATGCCTGTCTCTCCATTACGTATAGGATTTCTTGCATCTTACATTAACCTGGTCTACCAACTTCTACGCTGGTAGAATCCATGATTCTTTTCTCTAAGACTTTGATGAAGACTCGCAATATGACTTGAATTTCATCATTGGTCTTGGGGAATATCGGCAGTGGAAGACCAGCAGATCTTTTTCCAATTGACATAGTGGGGAGATGGATGGGACATTGTTTGGTCGCAGTACATTATCAAGGTGCCAAAGAATAGTTACAAATTAGTGATAGTTCATACATGGTGGCATAACCAAGATTTTCCTGTTCATTCCATGAGCAATCCCTAACTCGCTGACAAAGGACATATCTAAACTGTTCCGCCGAGTTTGATGTCGCTTATATACACTCAAAGATTGTATTTGTCCCTTTAGAACCCACGATAATCCCAATGGGCATTATTTAGTGTCTCAGTTGCTTATTTCTTTCCAAATGACCTGCAGCTTACAGTTGTATGGTGGCAAGTTCTCGTCGTTCACTATTCTCCAGGGAGTACATGCAGACATCACCCCTTTTCTTCTTCGAATCAGGGCATGTGTCACGTTTGAACCACTTTATACAACTTAAAGCCCGCTATCATTACAGTTATGACCAGCCAATCAACTATGCAGGAACTATTGCCACAATAGCTTTCGGGGCAGGGATTAGGTAGTGATTTGTAGGATATCTCAACGGTAATTGAGTCAGTTCATCACATCGATATTATCATAGCCGCAATGAGTAGCATGATAATTGAGGGCTCGGACTTGCCCCTCCAGTTACCACCACCGGCAATACATAGCAGCCTGATGTCGGACTGGTCAAGAAAGGATGATGTGCTTGAGGTGTTCAGGATACTTTCTGTGAAATTAATCAAGTCAATCTGTAAGTAGTCCCTTAACCCTCTCTGCCTCCTAGTCTATTTTCCCTGCAAAACCTCAACCGCTACGATGTTTATTCTAAAGGATGGTGATAGCTCCGCTTCGATGGGCACGGCTAGAAATTCTAACTTTGTGTCTCTGAAAACTACAGTCGAACATCACCGGCAGATGTGAATCCTAGACCTCAATGAGTCAGCTAATGGGCCGCCAATCGTGCAAGCGATAATGTAAAAAACGGCCAATAATAGAAGTAGAAAGGGATATTCCTCAGAAGGCCACAAGGCACTATCCACGAGAATGTGATACTCCTCCTACATAGCTTGCTAGGGTTTTAAGTGGGGCATGTCAATCTTTGGAAGTCTTGTTTCTTACCATTAATTAGAAACCATTTCATTCTCTTGATCACAAATGATGAAATGCTAGGACCCAATTCAGCATGGATTCTCAGATTTGTCTATCATGTTCTCACTGGAGGATGAAAACGGCGAGTCATCTTCAATCGGGGTGTTTATTACTACTACTGTCTCAGATCCCTGGTATTTCTCGGCTTCCATGCCACTTTAGCATTGGTGGTCGGAGTCAGTCAACAAGCAAAGTTTCCGCTCATAATAAAATACGCCGAAAGTCACTTAGTTATCACAATGTTCCCCAAAGTCTACTGAAGTGTCGAACATATCTCACCTTATTCCCGCATTTTAAGTGTCCACAATCACCTAATCGATGGGTCAGGCCAGCGTATAATTCACTCAATTGAAAGAGATCAAGTTCTATCATCACACTTGTACCGGTTCTGTAGGGGAAAAGAATATTTTGACCCCATAACACGCTCTGCTAGCGTTTCGTAGGAAGTACACTTTAGAAGAGATCATTGCCTAATGGGACACATCTTTTACACTCATCCACCCCCCGAACTGGGAAGTAACATATATGAAGCATAAGAGCTTCAGGGGCTGAAATTATTCATCAAGCTCCAGAAGCTGTCATCGAGGTACATGCCTTTGAAACCATAAGAGCCGCTCGAGACATCGACAGGGGGTCGTGATAGAGTAGGGTACACCGACCGGCTAGTTATGAACGGGTTGATGCCCTAAAGTTGTCCAAAAAACAGATCCTACATCGCGTGTGGCGCTGGGACAGACTCACAGTAAGCCTGTATATCAAAGCGGTCCTCGGTTGCCGTCATAGATCGATTCCTATTCTCCGAGCCTGCCAGTGGTTGGTGCAGGGAGTCACTATAACCCGAGCCATGAGTATCTGGGAACACGGCCGCCAGCCGTCCTTTGAGGCGATGATACAAACAGAGGACCACACCATGGGCCGCGTGGGCCATCTCACTGTACTCTCCGAGGAGGGCTAGGCGGCCCAGGCCCCATTCCACTCCACGCACCGACCGGTCCAAATCTTCGGCGTTGTCCCGGGGGAAGATGTAGATGGCTGCGATCAAAACCAACGCGTCCAAGGAGGCATACACCAAGTTGAGGACCTTAGGGGGTTCTGGCTCGAGTAGCTGAACTAGCCTCCCTTGGGAATCCAAAATTTCGAGACCGGCCTTCACTGCTCGAGTGCAACTTTTCGCTGCGGAGAAGATGTACGGTCCATGTAAGGCGAGGACGACAAATTGACTGAGGGACGACATGGTTTCCTTCGCCACCGGCAGCCATGAGCACCCAGGGAGATGGTCAAATATACAGTCTGGTTGGCTCACGCGACACCAGGACGGTAATGCCTGACGGTTGCCCATGATTTCCGTATGGATCTCATCCACGGAGCCATAGTCCTCGGGCCTTCCTCCTCCTGACTCAATACGGTGGACGCGGGACAGGTATTGATAGGCCGTTTGATAGCCCACCAAGATCACCGAGAATGGGTTGGGTGCGTCCGCATCAGTCCCGATCGCTGGGGCTGACAGTTCCCCTCACTCACACACATCCTGTGGCGGTCGATAGTTTCCCATTTGCAAAATTGTGGCCATCGGTCGTCTTAGGACGACCGCCATGTGTGCGTCCCAGATATGTAAGACGAGTCAGAGCCTCCGGCGTCGTTCTTGGTCCCAGGCAGCCGAGTGTGGAACATCCCGACACAATCGCTGTCCGTAGGTCATCTGGTTCGTCTGGAGGCCGATCTCTTGCGCATCTCGAATGGCCGTTCCTAGGGCATTCCATGCTTCCACCACGCGGCCAGTACTTTTCAAAAATGCTGCTCTCAATAAATGGGTTTGCACGGGCCCCACAACAATGCTTCTCTTTCCCAAAAGTTCCACAATGAGAGATCCAGCTTTACTATATTATTGGTCGACATCTTGCAAAGTCATTCCGGGCATGTATTTCAGACCGCTCAGGGCTTCATCATTGGCCTGGTAATACTGAGTGTGTACCAATACCTGCAGCAACCATGCAGGAAATATGCGAACTTCTGGGTCTACTGCATCGAGGCCATGTTGAATTGTCGAATACGAGACCTTTGTCCATTCATTCAAGTGAGCGCGAAAAGCAATCTCGTCGACAACATCATAAGCCCAATTCATACTCTGAAAATAGACCTGAATAACGCGGTCCGTATACTGTTTTGCGGGCAGATGCCGGATAAGCTCCTTGTCTCGGAACGTGACCTGGTCTGGTTGTGTCCGTCCAAGCTTCGCTTGGGGTCTCTGGTGAAGTAGTGGTTTGGTCACCTTTGTGGTTTCCAAGCATGTCTATCACTCCCAACGAGCTATGTTGGGAGTGCGCGGAGTACCCGAACTCGTCAATTAACACATTGCGACTCCAAGACTCATTTTCCTCAAGTCCGAGTCCCCGATCGAGATGGGACAGTTCCTGTCTCCAATCCTCGTTGGTTCTATATCGATCGTCAGAATTTCTTAATTGTCTGCATTGGTTGGATTGGTGGTTTTGTCATCTAGTAGTACTAGATTCATCTGTCACTGTGTTGGCAGATGTGCTGAGACGGAACATATATATATTTACGAGTAGATTCGGAGTACTATAGTAGTATATTGACCTGCTGTCCTATTTCAGTGAACAAGAATTCTACATCATCCGAATCATGCCAGTAACTTTCATCGGCGGCACCTTCAGATAGACCACCAGTCTGGCAGCTGAATTAAGCAGGACTGCGTCACTTTCGTGTTAAGTTCCAGGCTCAACATTGCGGTACGAGTTAGAGTACGGCTGTCCGTGGGTCTACTGTCACGGTGGGAAAGACATCAGTATCTTTTGAACTACTTCAAGCCGAGTATCCTCAATAATCTAGTGATCGCTCAGCTTACAGGGTCTAGGTGAGGGGTGGGATGCCAATTACCCTTCACAAATGCGAGTAATATCTACGGACAGGGCAGAGAAGGATGAGGACGAGATATGCCGACGTGTTAAATCAACATTAAGTTTTTTTGGAGGAAGAAACGAGAAGATACAAAAGGAGTATTTAGTTATAAATTAGAGGACGGAGTGGCAAGTCTTCGAGAAAGATGCGGAATGGCAAACTATTCCATATCATGATCATGAACAGCCAGAACGATATTATATGAATGGACCACGCCCGAGAGATACATGCAAAATTAAATACCTTGAGACAACAAAGTCAAGGAATACCAACGTTCAAAGAAATAAATTCGGCCAAATGCCGTCCCAGACGCATTACTCGTAACTCCAACCAGTGTGAAGAAAGAACAAGAACAGAGTGAGCCATTGGGCCGCGAACACTAGAGAAGGGAGCCCAAGGCAATGCAAGGCAAAGCAACAGACTGCGCAAGCCATTAGCCTCAAAACAGTGCTCCTTCAATTGAGTTAGAAAGACCTACCGAGGTGGCGCCGCTCTTTTGGCAACAAGCGACATTCTGCTTGCACTGCTGGTTAAGCAGATCTTGACCACTAAGAATCACGATGGTGACTGTACCCATTAGCATTCCTACGTGCAACACCAGACGATGGAACCAGAGGGACCTACCATCAACATCCAGTTTCGAGCATTCCGACCACAGCGACGCGCCCTGACTCCCGGATCCCGCCCCCAACAGATCGGACAGCAGACCGGCGCCGAGACCCTGCTCGACACTGGTCGTATCCCCCGCCACGGTCGCTTTGTTACAGCAGGACAGCTGCGTCTGGTCCCCACACTTGTCTACCGCCTGCTTATATGTCACCCCGTCGGGCGCGGGGAAAATGATATCCCCGGCTTGACGTTCGAGTTGGTTGTCCTCAGCGGTGGGAAGGGCTGCGACCGCTCCGATGAGCGACACCAGTGTCCAGGCAGTGTTGAACTTCATGGTATATAAATCGGGAAATACGAAATGGATGAGAATCGGGAGTGAGTTTCGGGGAGTGGAAACGACGAAGACGCAGGCTTAAAAGCATGTCATCCTCGAGATCTCTCCTGGCGGAATGTATGATCGGACCGAGTTCATTCCAGTCCGTTTGCAAAACAAAATGAAAGTATGTTGCATTCTAGGGATACATACTGCAACCGCTTTCAGAGGCGTGAAGGGATAACCCCCTGGTACAAGCAAATGAACCATGGCTCCCAATCTTCATCCCATGGCTGAACATTCCGCGATGGCCCCAATTGGCCCGGGAAGTTATTTACCTTATCAGTTGTAACCCCAAGAGATTCTGCATCTCCCCCTATGGAGCGATCCAAGGTTAGCGCAAGACAACGCATTCAGGAGTGCGACACGAATCCCCTCACGGGCAATACGCGGGGATTGAGATCTAGTTCCACGGTGGTACCTTTGGCAATGTATTGCATTTATGTCTGTGGATTCCATCGCCAGAGGACTATAGAGATTCGAAAATGCGTTTTCGAGGTCTTGTGTCCATCACCTGTCACGGTCCATGTGACTACTCTCCCCCATGAGGAATCCCGCACACATGTTCGTTGGTCTCGATCCAGGCAATCCGTCCCCGTGACCTGGGCGGTCTTCTTCTTGTCAAATGCTTCAATTTTCATTCTACTTCAATCATCCTCGGGTCAGATTTCTCTCCTTATCGCACAACTACCACTATCATCCTATATCTCAAATACCCCGTGCAACTTTAAGTCCCGACTGCTGGCCCCCACGGATACAGTGTAGTTCGCAGTTTGCAGCCTCCATTGTTGAGCCACCACATCCCATACGCTGAGATCGCGTCTGGTAAGCGGAAACAACACTTGCTTGGTCTCCCCTGGTTCCAAGGGCACGCGTTCGAAGCCCCTCAATTGACGGACAGGACCACTGGGAATATGGACATAGAGCTGTGCCACTTCGGGTGCCGATCGATGTCCAGTGTTGGTAATAGAGCAGGTGACGTGGATGAGGGTATCCCAGAGCTCGGGATGTCCCCCTTGCACAATGGCAACGTTGGGGTTTACAAACGGAGAGGTGCTATTCCCGGTCGCTTCGATGCGCAGGTCGGAATACTGGAAGGTGGTATAGGACAAACCAAAGCCAAATTCGAAGCGCGGTTCGATGCGTTGCCGATCGAAGGCCCGGTAATCGATGTACAATCCCTCGGTGAAATTGACTTCGGGGAAGGCATCAAAGGAAACGGTGGAGTTCAACAAGGATCCGTAATCAGATTCATTCTTAGCGACGGTGTATGGAAGCCGTCCGGAGGGGCTGACATCGCCGTAGAGAACATCCACCAAGGAGTGGCCACTTTCCTGACCAGGAAGCCCGGCAAAGAGAACGGCGGTGACATTGGGGTGATCAATCCAAGCGTCCACGGTCCGGATCCCTGCCTCGTAGTTAAATTATCACGTCCTGTCCGGGCGAAAAGGGGGTCTCTTACCTGCGGAGTGAAGGACCACTATGGTGTTGGTGCAGTTCTTGGCTACGTTGTTGACTAGGTTGTCGCTAAAGCGGTCCGTGAGGCTGGTTCGGTCAAAGGCCTCAGACGCGTAGGCATTGATCAACACGACGCAAGCGTCATTATTCACGTATGCCGGGGTGGGAGCTTCCGAGAAGAAATCCCACCGCAGAGTTCTCCGCTGGCGCGAAACCCGTTCCTGCAGGGCTTGAAAGGGGCTGACGACGTAAGGGGGAGTGCTTCCCCCAGAACCACCTCCGGTGATGAGAGTCCCATTGTATGTCTCCCACCCGAAGTTGACTTCGTACCCACCCATGTAACGAGAAGGATTCGTCCACGGGCTGGCGCTCACCGGGGCATCATAACCGTAAACACTCACAAATCGGGTCGCATTGGTGAAGGGGAGGGCACCATTCACATTCTTCACGAGGACAGTTCCCGCAGACCCGATTTCACGAATCAAATCGGCGTGATCAGCCTGGACATCCACGACGGCATGTAACTCCGACGCGGAGTAGATCGCTGGGGAGGGATATTTCTCATATTGACCGGTGACATACCAAGTGGCCAGGATCCGGGTCACCATGTCGTCCAGGCGCTCGGTGCCAACGCTGCCATTTTGGACGGCCATCGTCAAATTCGCCCCCCAGAACCCACCGTCGGGCATGACAATATCCAAGCCGGCATTGGCAGAGGCGACTCCTGTGTGTTGGGCATCCCAGTCGCTCACGACGAAGCCTTCAAATCCTAGCTCCGTTTTCAGGATCCCATTGAGCAGCTTGGAGTTCTGGCACGCATAACTGTGGTTGGCCCGTTGGTAGGAGCACATAATGCTCCCGACGCCCGCCCGTAAGGAGTCCATGAAGGGAAACGCGTACAATTCGTGGAGAGTACGGTCATCGACATTAGAACTGAGAGACTCCCCCATGGAACCCGGGTTTCGACGCCACTCCTCTTCGTTCAAAAGCCAGTGTTTGGCTGAGGCAATCACTCCAGTGTCCTGAATGCCCCGAGTGATCTCCACCATGCCGCCGCCCGCGAGATACGGGTCGGCCCCGAGTCCTTCCCAGTTTCGGCCCCCACGGGCCACTCGGCCCAGGGGACCTGCGACGGGGCCCAAGGCCACATTCACCCCGCGCCCGTCATATTCTGATCCCAAGGCATGGCCATAGCGGTACATGAGCGCGCGATCCCAGGTCGCGGCAACATGAATCCCGGCCGGAAATCCAGAGACAAATTCCTGGCCTCGGAGGCCGTTTGGCGCGTCTGCAAAACAAAGGGATGGAATGGACAGGCGAGGAACCGCTCCGCTATTTCCCACACACGGACCTTCAACGCCCCGGGTCACGTTCGCCTTCTCCTCTATTGTCATTTGGGCGACCACCGAATGGGCACGTCGGTAGGCCTCCTCCCACGTGGGGCTGGTTGTTCCATTACCCACCGCTATGTACGTTGATCAGCCACGGTTTGTTCATGCCTACATGTATGAGTGGCGGAGTCCATTGTATATGACATGCCTTGAACGGCAAGATAGACTTTCCGTCCAACTGGAACATTGGATGCCATAGTATCCCGCAGGATCGGACGGAGAAAATGCTTCAAAGGACTTACGTGATGGATACACAGCAGGTGATCTGCCGTAATAGGGGACTTCCGATTCATTCGTATACCCTTCCGCGGCACAGACCGAGATCAGGCTGATAGCTGTTGCTGCGACTAAAGTTCCTGCGTACTTCATGGCTGCATAAAATCGCCTCTCCGAATCCCTCTAGTTACCTGTGCGTCTGGAAACATCTCACGCTATTTATGCTTGGCCGGGATCCTGGCGGATGGCGCAATTGTGTGGTGATTGCTCGGATCGGTCAATGTCCGACTAGTTTTAGAGGGGCACACAAAACTCGTCAATCAGAGTCTGTCGGGAGGTCTCCGCGTTCAAATTGTGGGGAAGCGGAGTGTATTCTGTTGGCAACAAATATCATGTCATCCCGCCGGATGTGGCCGCATGCCGGCAAAGGGGATAGCCGGCCGATGGTGCGCAAATAAGAGAGTAGAGATGCTACTTGGCGCCAAGCCGTGGTTTGGTGGAAGATTCCATACCAAAAGTTCACCCCGTGGTCGTATCCACCCCAGAAAGCGGGGAGGAGAGGAATGAGGTGATCGGCACTGAGGGGTGATGCGGAGGGAGAAGACAGATTCATGTCCAACCCCACGCTCGGAAGAAGCAATGGAATGACGTTGAGAGCTCAGTACAAGAGGCATTGCTTCTCGATCACCGTTCGAAATAAAATAAACTGCAGACGAAATTTTCGCCTGCACCAAAGCCGGTCAAAGCGCGCCACTTCCGGTCTCATCAACCTTTCCGGTCCAAAGCACCATCATTGTCAAATAAGAGCTCCAAGCGTGAGTCGGCATGGCGTTCGGCCACGCTGGTGAGCCATAATTCTGGTTCGTTGTTCTAGCGAATTCTCGCCCTGACCGAAACTGAACCTTCATCAAGGTTAACGGTGTAACCAGACACCAAAGGAACCAACAAATGGCGCAAACTCTAAGGTGCCCAGTCCGGGTTCTTAAAGTATCGGTCAAGCCACAGCCGATCGTCATCCTGATAAATTTGTGTGCCTGCCCAAATGAAACATCATTCGCATTTTGCTTTCTCAGTCAGGTATACAGGACTTACCCATCAGGATGAAGATCGCTTCCATCGCAGTTTTGATCGTTACATTGTCATCATTCATCCCAGTTGATGCTACATACCCTCTCTTTGCACTGCCAGCATTGTGGCATAGGAAGTTCCGAGCCATCCACGACATAACGCAGAGCTTTCAAGCAGTTTGTCAACCACTGCCTATATATTGCAAGAAACATTATCAGTAACAGTTCGAAGGACTGCAATGGCGCAGAAAAGGGCAGATGTCGGGGTCGTGATTAACCAATACGGGTGATAAGGGCATGATATCGATGCCTCTTGCCATTACAATTAACTGGTAAGTGAATTATAGCACCTATCTGTATATAAAAAGCCCTACTGATTCAATTAGTACTGAAGCACGGACAAGCGGAGCATCGATCCATACCGTCACAAGGAGGCAATGGCCGATAAATTGGTCTAACGCGATAAATGTGGGGTCCATCACCTGAGCAGGCCTTGTGCCCTGTCCATCATGCGCAGTGGCCCTGTCTGTACAATAATGGTCTTTAGTCTAACTAATTCTAATTATAAAGTGTCATTAGAACGCATATTCCAGGCCACAGGCATGGCCCTATAGCATTTGCACTTCACCATTTATTATTTCACATCACAAGAGACACGACCTTATCAACGATATCTCTGCATCTCATACTGGTCCAGGACATTTAGAACAACACTGATTTTCAATAATATGTATTACATTCCCCAGCAACTGGGTCGAGCTTTTCGATTGCAAGGCCCTCTGGTTGTCATACGCCTCTGGCCCTAGCCTTTGGCTTGCCATAGATAGCTCATTGATTTCCGAGCATCACTATATGGATCAGGTGCGGGATATTATTATGTGGCTCGGAAATTGACGAGGATCACCCGTGAATGACCCGAGGCATTCCATCATTCTTTAACGCGCCAAGATGAATGAATGGACCATGGCGACAGCAGAGCGTACATGACTCACAATTGCATTCTCTTTGAAACCAAGGAATTAAGGTCGTCTGACATTCCCTTCATGGTGAGACGAAGCAAATTGCATAAACCAACCGCAATTACTCGTTCTAGTCCAGGCAGCAATGGATGACTTTAGGACCAATCATCACAGAAGGCACGCAACGGATGTGACTCACTTTTATCTTTGGCAACGATGCCACCGGCTGGGTGAAGGGATCTAGGGGAACTGAAGCTCGCAATGTGTTGTCAAACTGAGATAATAATTAAACAGGATGGTCCTTAGCCAATAGGAACCTCATTAGGATTATGGCCTAATCGACAGCCTTGGGACTTCCTCCATGGGCCTCGCCAGTGGGGAGTTGAAGAAGGATAGGGGTGTACGTGGAGGGCTTCAGAGCCTGGATCAATCTTTTTGAAGGAATGATGAGCTGTAGAAAGAGGAAGCTCTGACAGTGTACGGCATTATTGAGGCACTTTGGATCCTTATTCCATCTGCTTGAACAGATATAAGTATCTCCCCTTGGTCACTATTGCTGCGTGCTTTGCTCCCCACCATCGACTTTCCTAACCTCTCCACTGCCTTGCCGAATTTTCATCGCACCCTCTGACTTCATTAGGTCCCTCCGGTACTATATCAAATATGACAAACATCACTATACTGTTTACCTACCTTTGTATGCTGATGCTGTACGCTCAGAGTGGACTAGCAGCCTACATTCCGGCAGATGCCCCTGTTGGCTCTGTGAAAAGTGTTTCCACCCGGCGTCATCTCAGCGCCTCTGTCAACCCAACTAGTCTCTCTGCTCAACCTAGTCTGTCTCTTTATTCAAGCTTGAGTTTCCAACCAAATCCCTCTGCTCGACCTAGCCGGTCCGTTCGTTCACAGGCATTTCTTGCTGGACACAGCTTCTCTGCTGCTCCTAGCGGGTTAGCTCCTGCCAGACTATCCTATCACCCCAGTCTCTCGAATGCGGGTCCTAGTCGATCCGCATCTTTGAGCGTGCCAGCTCTGCCTAGCCTGTCAGTCCATTCCAACGTATCCCAACGCCAGACTGTCTCGGTTGCGCAGACTCGTGCTAGGCCATCCGTGGTTCCGTCGCACGCCCACCGTTTTGTATGTAGCCCCATTTTGCTGCCAATGCCCTCGCCGGTGCTAATCCACCCGCAGTAGTAGTGTCCCAGATAGAAATATGGCCATCAGAGTCCGACCCCTGGCCAATTCTGAACATGCTGGCATGGGGAGACATTGACCATGCCTGTTTCTAGCTGCGGTGATTGATCGCTTTCTCATCTATCAAAAGCTGTCTTCTGCGAATGCTCCCTGGAATCCATTCCAACTTCCTTGTTGTCATATTACATAACACTTTTATTCCTGTCGTAGCGCTGTAGTAGCTTTGTATTAGTCCGTATCACTCGTTTCTGATTCCTACAACCAACTGGCCACTATCATCGCATGATCCCGTTAACCATGACCGAATCCCGAACATGCAAAACCAATTGGTTGACTAGCGTTTCGGCTTCCCGAACAAGACCCAATAGATAAGATCGGCAATTGTCAAAATGGGAGACAGCGATTCTACGCTTCCACCCGGGATTTCCGAAGGATTTGTTTTACCCACCGGTGACGCAACGGGGGTTTGGACCGGGGATGCGCTGCCGTTGACCGCGTCACCAATGTTTCTAGGTTATCTTTTAATAGGTCACAATGGAGCTAATTTCCACGAACGGACGCCAGGAATCATTGTTGCCTAGGATCTGCCCAAGAGGTAATACCTTTACAATGGATACGTAGGTGATACTTCGAGGTACGATGTGTATATGAAGAGGTGGGGGTCTGAAATCTGCAAAGGATATGTACAGCGTAAAACACCGCAGGAGCCCAAAAAGAAAATTAAATTGAAAAGATAAGATCAAAAAGCCATGAACAGAAATGAAGAACTTCGAAAATTGTAACCCTAATGAAACTCAACCCAGTTTTAACCACTGTCAGGACCCACTTTGAGTAGCCTTCGGGTTTTCCGGCCTGCAATGGTTCATCCATTTTGATCGATGTCTAGATGATAAGATGAGCCCTATACACACCGGAGTGTTGGGATTTGGAACAGGAAAAATGATTGGAAGAGGATCAGGCCCACCTTCTGCCAAACGATACGTCGTCAGCAGGGGTGCTTCAATGGGTCAGCATAAAACAATAGGAAACGAATAGGCATACCTGAGATCGAAGACAGCCAGTTAGCCCGTTGGTAAGAGGTCCTCATTCAACAAGAAACGCATCAGGATCGGCGATGACACCATGCTCCGCTTTGATCCAGAATTCGAACTAAGGCCTCAGCTGTCCATAAATACCCATCATTACCCTCCTGAGCATGAAGCCCTGGAGGTGTACTCCCCCGCGAATATTCCCGACAATCCTTTAACACGAACCTTTTCTTTCTTATTCACTATTCTGTCGCTCATTTGGCTTTACTAACTTCTCCCTGCGGGATGAAGGTTCTCTCATTTATCGTTGCCGCAGCCCTCATGGGCTGGACGGGGGCTTCCGCTTCGAAGTCCTCCGTCGGTATCTTGAAATCAAATGGCGGTGAGATCCCAGGGGAACACTTGAAGACACCAATCTAACTTCGCGCCAGTGGCCCTGGGTGATTGGGAATTTGCATACCAGAAGGCCTCCGCCTTTGTGGATGGCCTTTCCACGACACAAAAGCTGGCTTTGATCACAGGAAGCGCCGTCAACTCCACCAACGGGACCTTCGCCGGCCTGACCTTCTTGGATGGTGACATGGGCCCACAGAACTACTACTATGCGAGCGCATTCAGTTTGAGCAATGCCATCGCCATGACGTTTGATCAGCAGGCAATGTATGACCAGGCAAGAGCAGTTGGGCAGGAGTTCTACGACAAGGGTATTTCTGTCCCTCTTGGTCCGACGGGTCAGCCCATGGGACGAACCCCCTGGGGCGGTCGCAATGTCGAGGGCTTTGGTCCAGATAGCTACCTGAACGGAATTGCTATGGGTCTATCCGCGAAAGCCTATGTGGAAGCCGGAGTGGTTCCGTGTGGTAAAGTACGTCATCCCGATATGGATAGCCATCCTGGCCAACACTGACAGATCAACAACAGCACTTCCTCTTGTACGAGCAGGAGACGAACCGTACAGGTGGAATGGGGGGCGGAGGAGGTGGCATGGGAGGCCCCGGCAGCGGAGGCCCTGGTGGAATGTCCCAAGGTACCGGTAATAGCTCCGTTTCAAGGGGCTCCTCATCGAGCATGAGCGCTGGCCCTTCATCCACAAACATGACGGCTGGTGGTTCTCCGCCCACCGGTGGGGGCACTTCGAGCGGAAGTTCGAGTGAGGCCCCCTACTCGTCCAACGCGGATGACAAGACCTTGCACGAGCTTTATCTCTGGCCCTTCTATGATGCGGTGAAGGAGGGCCTCGGGGCGGTCATGTGTGCCATGACGAAGGTTAATGGGACCCTCAGCTGTCAGAACTCGAACTTGCTGATGGGACTCCTGAAGACCGAACTGGGATTCCCAGGGTTTGTATATCCAGATGCCAACGCGCAGCAGAGTGCCCAACTCTCGGCCGTTAACGGTGAAGACTATGGATCTAGTAGCGTATGGGCTACGTCGACCATGCAGGCCCTTCTCGCCAACGGCACTCTGACTGATGCCCGTCTCACTGACATGGCCGTCCGCAACTTAATGGGGTACTACTATGTCGGCCTCGATGACGGTCGTCAGCCCGAGCAGCAGGCCACAAACGCCTACGTCGACGTACGGGGCAACCACTCCCAGTTGATCCGGGCCAATGGGGCCAAGTCGATGGCATTGCTAAAGAATCAAAACCATGCGTTGCCCCTGAAGCAACCGCTTGTGATGAGCGTCTTCGGCTCACATGCGCGGAATGCCATCGGAGGCCCCAACAGCGCCTTTTCCGTGCAAGGCAGTGGTCCCACGTACGACGGTCACTTGGCCACCGACTCGGGCTCGGGTCAGGCCTCGCTGCCGTATCTCATTTCCCCGGAGATCGCCCTCACGAACCGAGCGGTAGCAGATGGGACCATGATGCGCTGGGTCTTGAACGATACTTACTCGTCCTCCGGTGGCTCGACCTTGGTCATGCAATCGACCGACAGCACGGCTGTCACGCCCTCATACGCCGACCTTGCCACCGGTGCGGATGTCTGTCTCGTATTTCTGAATGCGTTGGCCGGCGAAGGTGCTGACCGCACCGAATTGTACAACGACGACCAGGATTCCATGGTGAACACAGTCGCCGACAACTGTAACAACACCATCGTTGTTATCAACACGGTAGGTCCGCGTCTGGTGGACAATTGGATCGAGCATGATAACGTCACAGCCGTGTTATATGGATCGCTCCTGGGGCAGGAATCCGGGAACTCGATTGCCGATGTCCTATACGGGGATGTCAATCCCTCCGGGCGCTTGATCTACACTATCGCCAAGAATGAAAGCGATTACAATGTCGGCCTATGCGACACGGCTCAGTGCAATTTCACAGAAGGTGAGTCACATCCCGTGTCCCGCTGGGAGGGTGAAGAGATGAAGCATCACTAACCGCAGCAGGGGTAAACATTGATTACCGCTACTTCGACGCCTTCAACGTCACCCCGCGCTACCCCTTCGGCCATGGTCTTTCCTACACTAACTTTAAATACTCGAACTTGATGATCAAGGAGCCCAAGGGACTATCTGCATTCCCCACCGGTGAGCATACTGTGGGCGGGAAGAAGGATCTGTGGGATGAGGTGATGAGCGTCGAGGTCACAGTCGCTAACGCCGGGTCCGTCGCCGGGGCAGAGGTCCCCCAGTTGTATTTGGGCTATCCCAGTGCAGCCCAACAGCCTGTCCGTCAACTCCGTGGGTTTCAGCGAGTGGAGATCCACGAGGGGCAGCGTACGCAGGTTACCTTCCCGCTTCGTCGCCGTGATCTGTCATACTGGGATACGCAGCGGCAGGAGTGGGGCGTGATGGCCGGTGAGTACCAGGTGTATGTCGGTGCCAGTTCGCGGGATTTGCGGATGCACAACCGGTTCACTGTCCATCATGACTCGTGACAGCTTGGTCGAATAGGTCGGAGGCGCGAGACAGGGTGGTTGGATCTGCTAGACCCTAACAGTGCCTATGATATTGATCATTGAATACATTGGAAATATAATTGGCTTCGAGCGAGTGTGCTCTAGGATAGAACGTTGTGAAATTTTAAAAATGACATCGTACATCTATCCTTCTTCCATTATCAGACATTAGATTAACAAGCCGTCGGTACATCAGCGACTTGTTATCGGCCGCTTCATATTGTACACCGAATCCAAGCTCAACGTTAGTATATCTACAATATAGGTTGCCCCAACAAATCGAAAGTGATCAGACACTATTTACACCCATGGCTCCCCAAGTTCTAACCTGGCCGAGGATAGTTTCCTCCCCTTAGTTGAAAGCCGAAAAGCAAGAGCTCTTCGCATCAGACTCCTCCCATCCAACGCACTTCCAGCAGTTGAGCAGACGCTTAGGGTCGTACTTGTTCTTGATGTTCAGCAAGGGGGCGTAGTTGTCGCCCCACCAAGCCTCCTGCCAGTCCTCGGTGAAGGGGTTGGCTTCGTTGCTGTAAGCACCGCTGCCGGGTGTGATCTTCTCCAGAGTGGCCGTCATGTTCTGCAAACCGGCAATCTTCTGCTCGCGAGTCTCCAGAGTGCTGTTCCAGGCCCAGGCGGTGCCGGAGCCCAATTCCCAGATGGCCGACCGCCAGGCTGGAGTGGCCGAGGTGGAGTTGGCGGTGTAGTTGTACAGCACCGGCCCGACGATGGGGATGTAGGGACTCTGGCCCTTGGACAGGATCAGGGAGAAGAAGTCCATCAAGTTCTGGCGACCCTGAGCGGTCTCGAAGACGTTCTTGGGAACCAGACGGCTGCCAGCAAAGTGGGTCACGCCGACAGTGACCGCATTGGAGCTGACATACTTCTCATAGAACTCATACCAGGAGGAGAATTCTTCAATCACCGCGGTGCCTCCCTGCGCTTTCGCGTAGGCCACCACGTCGGCAAGGGACTCCTCGGCTTCCGCCAGGGTCAGCAACGGTGTCACGTTGATGAGACTGCTGCCGCTGATGTGACCACCCCAGCCTTCCTTGGCCCACTTCAAGGTGTTGTTGACCACGATGTCCATGAAGGGCAGAAGGTTGGTGTCGTTGGAGGTGAACTTGATCACAGCCGATACCAACTTCACGGCGGGGTCCACACGATGGGTACTCTCAATCACCACACCAAAAGTGCCGCCACCGCCTCCACGAAGGGCCCAGAAGAGGTCCTGGTTCTGGCATTCATTGGCAATGCGGAGCTGACCGTCGGGAGTGACGACCTTGAACTGCAGGACGCGGTCGACGGCCAAACCATACACCGGACTGAGAACTGAATGACCTCCGTTCTGCACATAGGCTCCGCTGGCTCCGACGGTAGGGGAGTATCCGCCGATGAAGTTGACATTGTGTTTATTAGCGAATTCATAGACGTCGTTGAAGTTGACACCGGCGCCGGTGGTGATCGCCTGGGTCCCCGCAGGGCAGCCCTCACAACCGTCGGGCTTCCAGGCGGCGTTGTAGGTCAGGCTTTGAAGCTTGTGCGTCCACAACATGAGAGTGCCTTTGCCGCTGCTGCGACCCAGGTAGTCATGACCGGTGTTCTTGATTGACAACCGGGTACCGGAGCACTCGGCAAACTTGAAAGCTTCAGTGGCGTCGCTGGCCTGCTGTACCTCGATGTAGTAGGAGGGCACATTGCCTTGGTTACACGTAGCGTCTACATAGGCCAGGGGATCGGTCGGATCCGAGTTGTCCAACACACACTGGTCATTCGGGTCGGAGGCACACATTTCCACCTGATTGTTCATGTAGCCGCTGGGGGAGCTACTCCGCATGTAGGGGTCGGAGTACTTGCTCTGGATAGTCGTGCATGCGGTCTCATCGGCGGCCACGGTCGTGCCATTGTAGTCAGAGAAGCACGGCCGGGAGAAGGGAGCCAACGGCTGTACGCGACCGTTCAAGGTGGCATTGAGGCTGTTGATATCACAGGATGCCGCCGAGGCACCCAAAAGATGGGCTGCCAGCACGGCGAGGGAGCGCTTAGAAACTGAAGGTGCCATCTTGCCACGCGATGATGAGATCATCCAAAAAGTGGGAAAACACCAAAAGTTAAGATGAGAACTGCAGCGAAGATCGTAGCCGTTCAAGGAAAGGGAGAAGGAACGACGGACCAGGTCAGGGAGAAATTGAGTTTTTTATCCCAAACACAGCCCATGGATTTTAAGGATCCGGATTTGACGAAACGGTACTTTCAAGGAAAAAAAGCCGACTGTTCCTGGCATTAGCCCTGCGATCGACCCACAGCTCCTGAAGCCGAGCAATTCGGCTCCAATCTTGGGCCGTATCCCGTTGTATACAAACAAATCCGCCGTTTCCGAATCAATCAGCTCGTATGATGCGTGGGGAGGGAAACAGAATCAGCTATGGAGCAACGGAGAGAGTCCGATCGGGCATTCAGCCATCAAGAAGTATGCAGCAGAAACACTAAATCTTTAGTGTCGAACTAAGCACCGTTTCTTAGGGCTTTGGACTCTCTTCGGGTAAACTCATCGACTGGAAACCCAATGAAAGAGAGGGAGGAGATCCACTGGGTGGATTCAATCCTTCACCCATGCTTTGTAATAATTCCGACTAGAGAATTCTTTTACGGGGCGAGCTTAATAAAACCAAGCAGTGGAAGCCGGACGAGAAAGAGAGAGAAATTTTCTTTTTTAAAAGAAAAAAAGAAAAGAAAAAAAAAAAAAAAAAGATAAGAAGGGAAACAGTGGGTCCCTATTCATTTCAGCGGTTTTTGCCGCGTGGCATAAACCCTGCAGAGAATCTTCTGCTGTCTCAGCTGCAGGAACTATTAAACTCTAACAAATTATTTTCTGAAACATACAACCAGATCTCGATTGCTATCTGCCGTGATGGAATTCATCAGCTTTAAAAAAACATTAGGGTTGGGTGTATACATCTTGTATCGGAGTCACGGGCTTGTTCTGCCCTCAATGCTTTGATATACAAATGCCAATGAGGAGTGTGGATGAAGCAAGCTGATCCCTTCCTATTGTAGATGAGATTGACAGGGAGAATGAGAACACAATCACTGTCAAATGTTTTAATTCAATAGATAATTCCACAATTTCATTGGAGTACCTAAAGGGAAATAACTTACTCTATTAGATCCGAAAGCCATAAACACTATTTTTTTTACTTCCCTCCCCCCTTCCCAACGCTAGTTCCGAGGTTCCTGAGATCCTGTCCCAAAATTTAAAATGTTTCTCATTCTTGAACCATGGACATCCGGCGCTTTTACGCAATTGGTCTTGCCTCTCCGTTGCTGATTTGCAAAAGGGCTTGGTCCCCACCTCAACCGCCGAATCAAACAACTGGGAATTTTTTAAAAAGAAAAGGTTAAATAAATATAATACATAAAAAAAAAAAAAAAGGAAAGGAGGGTAACAATCAAACTCTTCAAGCCCAAACTGAATCACCCGGTGTCCCTTCCACCTGTGTACTTAGATCTCGCCGTCCAAGCAAGGTGTGGGAATGATGTATGGGGATAGTGTCTCCAAACACTGAATATCAGCGTAGACTTTCCGTCAATTTCCCCCCTGTTGGTGAGCCGTGGGATCGTCCGAAGGGTTACCCTTCACCAACTTACTTCCCCAACCGTGCGCAAGATGGCTCCCACCGAGATGTCAGTTACGGAAAACACATACTGGAAAAATGTACTCATCGTCGTTCCCATCGTGGGCGCCGCCGTCGCAACCCTCACCTATGTCTTGCGACTGGCATCCTCCCGGATTGCCACCACCGGATTCAAAGTAGAAGATCTCTTGATGGGCATCGGGTTGATTGTTTCGTATTGCGCCACGGCATTCGTGATCTATACCGCGTTCAATGGCGTTGGAGTCCGCACGTCACTCCTTCCAAGCGATGAGAGACGACGCATCCAGTTTGTATGTGTATCCGGTCGTGGATGGGCCTCCCCCGCGGACAGTCGGCTAACTTCCGACACAGGGCTCTTGGATGATTCAAAAGTTCTGGGCGCCGTCAATGGCCTTTGTGAAAATATCCATCATCGTCTTTCTGCGACGCATCCTCGGCACAGTCAGTGCGTTTCGCATCGGTGCAAATTGCCTCATCGCTTTTATCTCCATGTGGGCTGTCGTAGCCCTCCTTGTCAACATCTTCCAGTGCAACCCGCCGAAATTTTATTACGACAAGGAAATCGAGGGTGGCCACTGCATGACCGGCCAACGGAAGTTTTTCCAGGCGATGGGTTCAATCGCCTTGGTGGAGGATGTGATTATCTTGTTGATGCCGGTGCCGATTGTGTGGAATTTGCAGATTACTTTCCGACAAAAGATCGCGGTCACCATCGTGTTTTCCTTGGGAGGATTGTACGTTCCTTTCTCTTTTTGCGCTTCCGGGGAGGCAAAGTCCATGCTAATGAGAACTAGGGTTTGTATTTTCAGTCTCATGCGTCTCATCGAGTTTCGCAATTTCGTTGTGACGGACCTGGCGTGTAAGTTCCCTGGGATATCTTGTGGAAGTCACACTCCTTAACACCGAACAGCCTCCAGTGCCAAAGAATCCATCTGGACCGTCCTCGAACTCGACGTCGCCATTATCTGTGGCTGCCTGCCTCTCCTCAAACCGTTGCTGGCGGGATTCTTGGGAAAAGTCAAGAGTATCTCGAAAGGCCAGTCGAACTCCGGAACCAAACTGTACTTTCACACGAGCGGAACACATCATCACGATGGATTCTATAAGATTACCGATCCACATGGAGGCACGGGCAGTCGTAGTCAAGCCGAGACGAGCCGTCGGGGAAGCGCAGGGGATATCGAATTGCAAGGGATTGCGGTGCACACCGCGATCGAGAGTCGGAGTGAAGTGGCGAGTTCCGATCGGACGGTGGTGGGATGGGCACGATGATCGGTGCCGACTTTACTTCTCGTTTACTTTAATCACTTAATGAATCTAATGATGTTGGAAGCATATGGCAATTTGGAAGATGAACATTGTCGCCGGTTCCAATGGGAAGCTAAGGGCAAAATACCCCATCTCACCGCCCAGAACGTACTGCCGGCACAATAATCACAGCGGTCAGGAAGTTATGCGCATAGATTCATGCATTGTTATGCACATTATGGCCGGGAAGAACAATCATATCAATCATTTTCCCCAACTCTCTTCTCCTCCTCCTTTCCACTCTCCCTGTCGGCCTTCCTCCGTTTACTGTGGCCGCCGACTTTCCCAGGAGGGGATGTGCGCCAGGATCGCCGCGGCCGAATAGCAGGTTTCGACTTCGGCGTCATTACCGTAAGCGATATAGCTGAACGCTCGTTCGTTGTGGTGGGACCTATTGAGCCAAATGATCCCCGACAGTCGATGATGGGGCCAGTCGTCGGTAACAATCTAGGACAGGAATCAGTGAGTCCCAAGCGACAGGCTTGAACATGATGGCACATACCTCCCGGAACCGATCATGTTCGGTTGAAGCAGACGTGGACACAAATCGGTGCAGTTCGGTGCCAACTAAGTCGACAACCTCGCCTTCTTCCTCGTCCTGACTATCGTACGCGTTGAGCACCGGCCGAATGTCCACCGTAGCACCGAGGGAGACCAGCACGGAGTAAAACACCAGGTCCGAGCCCTTGAGGGTTCGAGCCAAGTCCACTGCGGCGGTCTTGGACGTATGTGCATAAGCATGGGCGCAATAGATCCCAATCACGCCCCCTATACAAGTCAGAATCGGTACAGCTACCATGTCAGGGACATTCAGTGTTCCTACCACGTTTGAGGAATCGTGGGTTGTGGAACAGTGCCTCCATCTGCGTATACAACGGCAACGTTTGCGGCTCCAGAAATCTCCCCGAGGCCATCGCCAACGCCGGCTCCGGGTCCGAGGCATACAGATTATAGGTCAGCGTGATACGTTCGCCACTGGTGACCGTCTTGATTTCATGACAGCAGTCGCTGTAGAAGGCGGCCCATTGAATCGTCGATGAACTGGCTGATCCCCAGTTAAAGTTCATCTCCTTCTCATGGTGCCGCACGAGGAGGTCTCCGCCCTCGAAGGGGGATGGTAGACAGACCACCAATGATCCGACCTGGGTAACAGAACGGGGAGTATCCACATGAGGTCGGAATAGCCCGTTTGGACCGGAATAGACCTAGAATGCGGCATTGGGTTAGCGTCAATCTTTCGCTTGGGCAGGTCTATCAGACATTCAGTTTGTATAACTCAGCTGAGAGCGACCGGCATTTCATAAAGTTGCCTTGCTTGCTGCTAATGCTGGGCAGCAGGATGCGCTCGACAACTTTCAAAATGCCCGCGTCGGCCGGATGAAAAGTGGTTGCAAACTTCTCCGGGTCCATCTTGCCGGCGCGACGATAGTTGGGATCGAGGACGTCTTCACTCCCTCGGCCAAACGTGGCAGGCAAGCAGTCAGTGATGAGCCGCTGAAGCGCTGGGGGGCTGGACTCCGTTGATGGATTATTCAGCGGAAGAATCACTTTGTGAGCTTGTTCTTGATCATCTAGCGACCAATATATCTTTACGCAACGAGGGGTCGCCTTCGACTCCGGGTCATCCGTCAAGGGGATCGTGCCACCACAGGCGAACGATGCTGAGAACCGTTGCCCTTCCATGGCTTGTCGGACCTTTCGCAGATCGGGCATAAATTCCTCCAGTTCGGACAGGTATTCTGTCTCATACTCGCCAGCTGACTCCAGAGCTGCTATCAACGTTGCCGAGAAGTCTGAAACCCGTCAATCTAATGAAATAGCTACTTAAGCGACGTAGCTTAGAATACTTACCCTCATTGTTCAAGCCTTCTGGTTGGTCCATTATGGTTGGTGATCGTGAGGGAATAGGATTGAACAATAAATGTTTGAGACCATACAGTTCGTGAAAGAGAGGAAAGGGAAACGCGAAGTGAAAAAATGAAAGAGACCAGATCGTAGGATGTTGAAAGGGATTAAATACATAGAATGAAAAGGAGTCGAAATTAAAAAGGCAGTGAAGAAGAACAGGCAACAGGAGGGTTGCCTAGACCAGGTGAGGAGTCAACCTGCAGGTCGATTTCGCTCAGACCTCGTCGAGCACTTATTCACTTCACTAAGGGAGATGAAAAGAAAGGTCAATGGAAAAGAACAAACATCACTCGTTCTATTCCCTTCAAGTGCCCTTTTTGTCGTTTTCTTCCTCTTCTTGGCGATGCAAAAGTATACATTGTAGTACTAGAGAACGTTGTCAAGGCATACAGTACCAGTAGTATTAAGTTCAAATATATACACATCAAACTCGAAGTTATTCCTGAACCTATTACCATTCTGGTTGTCTTAATTTTCCTTCCCACGAAATAGCACACCTTCTCTGCCATAAAATATTCTAGTCCACAGGCACAATCCCACATCAAGCTCTATTAACTAGAGCTCGGTTCGTTGATCTCAGCGGTCCATGCCACAGCCTCGCCGAAATCTGGGACACCGTTGCTCCCCGAAGGTAATTTCTGAATCATCGTATAGCGAGAGTCATCACATGCCCCCGAGCTGCTGGTGGTCGCATGGTACGCGATCCACGTCTCCGAAGAATCAGGGCTCTGGAAGAATGAATTGTGTCCTGTGCCATAGTTGCCATTGGCGGACGACAAGAGGCAGCCGTCATGCTTACTCCAAGCACTCTTACTCGTGGGCTTAGTCGTACCATCCCATGTCAGGAGTCCTACACAATAATAGGAGGTCCAGCAGTAAGAAGCCGAGTACGCAATGTAGGTCGCCCCGTTCATGTAAAGCGCTGCCGGACCCTCGTTGACGGGTGTTCCGTGCGTTTCAAAGTCTTCAGTGGGCTCTGAGATGATATAGATGTCCCCGGTGAGTGACACGTAGTCCGAACCTAACTGCTGCAGACAGATGGACTGGTATTCCACCCCATGAAAGCAGGAGAACATGAGGAAGTTGCCGTGGTCGTTGAATCGTAAGACCGAGCCGTCAATCGCCCACTCGGTGGTCAACTGTCCAGCGTAGGTATAGTCATCCCATGGGGTGGAGCCGCCTGAACAGTGTGAGTGATGATGGATAGTGTTGTAGAGAACAATCAACAGAGCTTACCTGCCAGTACATGTAACCGTTGGCCATCCAAGTCCGCACTAGTTCCGGCCGTGTAGTAGATGTACCATTTGTCTCCAAGGTAGTGAACCTCCGGAGCCCAGACATTGCAGCAGTGAGACTCTTCGGTAGTCGAATAAACGACCTTTGTCTCTGGGGCACTTTTGAGCCCTTCCACCGTCGTGGACCGACTCACTTGTACATCGTTCCAGGTTGTCGTGAGCAGGTAGTAGTAACCACCCGAGTAAACTGCGAATGGATCCGATCCGGAAGGGTTACGAATCGGATTTGTATACCCCAAGGCCACGGGCGACAAGGCCCATAACCCGAGAAGCAAGTGTAGGATCTTGGTCAACATGATATCCCGTAGGCTGAAGCATGTACAAGGATGAACCTCCTCTGGGCTTTCGGGTCCATCTTGGGCAGATATTTATATTTCACACGACCAAACTTACTTCATACCACACCACATCCGGAAGATAACCTTTCGTCACAGATTCGGTTCTTCACGTCGCCTGCCGAGATTTCCCCCGCCGGAGAGATCCCAATTTCATAGAATTGTCCGACGATGTGGGGATCAACGCTAATGCTGCACGCGGGGGAAACGAGCTGCCAAGAAACTAGACGGAGAGAAAAGTGGCATCTAAGTTGTGGAAGATCTCTACTGCGGAGTTCTCCAAGATCCTCGGCAATGTTCACAAGCCCAAAAGTGATCCAAGGACATGGAATCGACTTTGTCCATTGTTTACTGCTGTTTTCCATGCCAGGACAATGTCATTGAGTTTGACCACTATCCATTCTAACCGGCGCCCGCAAAATCGCCGGTAAAGTTTTACTACGGCATATCTACGCTTTCTTGTTCGGAGGTGAAATGCAAGTATGAAATATGATCTAACTCTCATACGGGCAGCTGATCATTCCATGGTTCAATAGGATGTGACTCTCCGAGGGTCCCCTTGAGAACCATGACCAAATCATCGATGGCGGATAGAAGTTTCAGATAGGAGCTGAGAGCCACACAATATTTACGGTAGTTCTCGTCTCGCACGAGCGTCGTGTTAAGTTCAGCAGTCCGATGTTGTGCATGCCATATGTCAAAGCATCGCTTGACCAACGGTGTCGGCAATCTTTCAGGGAGTGGGAGACCCGATTCTAAAGAATGTTCAATGATCCCAAGAACCGCCATAATGTCGCCGATACTGTGGTCATCTAACATGCCCACACTTTGGGCCAGACGTTCCTGGAAGTGCCGGGGGAGACTGGCAGAAAGGATCAATAAGCGACCCAGAGCTTGATTCATGGTCTGGCACAATATATGTAGGTTGGATAACGCATCGCGGTGAAATGGGCCTAGTGTCATCTCGAACCTCAGGAGGCGGATGGAACCTTGGATAGAGAGGAGGGTTTCAGCCACGTCGATGGTTATCTGCTCAGCTACGACTCCTGTGGGGCTACGAGCATCCGATCGACCCCAATAGGAGAGCAACAGAGAATAGTGATCAGACAAAGTGCGAATGGTATTGGACAAGGTCTTGCAGATGTGTCGCGTCGCCGATGGCGGGCGCGGGAAGATCTGCACGATGAACGCAGCGACAAAGCCGAGCAATACGGTGACTAGTCGCTTCCAAAATGCCTCGTAGCCATGTCCCGGTAAGCCATACTGCGCAAGATGGGTATCATCGTAGCTAAAGCCGATCACCAGGGCGAACGTGGCCCCTCCCATGATTGCCGCCATCGTGAAGATTGGAGCTGAGAACAGACGCCACCAGACTAAGATGGCACTCATAACTGCGGTAACAGCAGCCAGACCATACGGGTTCCCAGGACCATGCCCTGACCCTACATACCAGGCGAGCATGCCAAGAACACCGCCGACAACTGTACCAACCGCCCGGCTGAGGAGGGAGACCGTAAAGTCGCTCATATAGACCAGTAACGTTGTTTGTGCGGTGATCAGTCCCCAAATACCCTTTTCCCGATAGTAAAACCCTGCACTGTGTGGGATGGCGGCCGGTATAGCCGTGGCAATGGTCACAACCACCATGCGCAGAGCATACATGCCTCCGGCGTTACTTGCCCAGCGATAAAACCCCAACAGACCCCGCACAAACCAGCTGCGAACGGGGCGCCCATATCCCCGACTAATCTTCAATCGCCGATGGGCTTCTTGAGCCTTTTCCTCCCCATCGTCTGGATTGGTTGTTCCGATCGTCAAATCTTCGGCGGGAGCCGCTTGTCGGCCACTGACCAACCAGCGGAGGGCATACCGTAGCCCCGAAGGGATCCAGATGCGCACTTTGGTACGTTCCTGCAAGAGAGATGAGATGCGAGCAAGAAGTCCCTCTAGAGCATGCGCTGTCCCGAGGATGCGTTCCTCCATGACCATTCCCAGAACAATTCCTCGAAGGGCATGAGGCCCAAGCTCTTCAGCCGACTTCAGTTGACCGTTATCATCAAAAAGGTCCCGGTGACCCTGGATCAAGGTCTCCGTCATTTGAGTAGCGCTGGACACTCGGGATGTTTTCAGCGCCTGTAGCATGGTGTACGTGTTGGTCGTCAGTTCCTCAAGGTGATGCTGTGATGTCGCGCCGCGAAACCACCGACCCGAGTTGGCCCAATGAAGACTCTCCGCGATGATTTCACACGTTTCTGAGCACTGTTGTAGTAACTCCGCTGTCGACTCCCTTAAGGCTTCCCGCGTGTGCGCGCGCGAGGCGGCTTGCTCTGGAGTATTCAGGGCTTGAATTAGATCCCTGCTGTCGTGAATTTGCCGCTGCCCGACTGCACGGCGACCCGGTGGACCCTCATGGACCTTATCCGTGCTCTCCGGTGGCCCAAATTGTAGACCTTGAAGCTTCTGCTCCACTCGGATGACAGAGATGTGATGATCCATTAATGATACCGTGGAGAGTATGGCCTGGCGGAGTGGCTCTTGTAAACTTCGGATATCGTCTGAACCCCAGTAACCACGGAAGAGGTCTAGAGGGAGGAAGGCCAATGAGGGTTGCAAGGCCTTGAATGCACCGATGATTTTTGCTTTAATTGCCGTCATCTCCTGCAAATCGAGCGACTCGTCCGCGAACCTCGTTTGTGTGTATGTGAGCGGGGCTTTCCCCAGACGGACCAGGCCTTCCATGTGTTGGAGCACGACGCATGAGGTCGATTGGGGGAAGAGAATCAGACAACAGGCCGCTCCTAGCCCAATCCCTATTGCGCCCGGTTTGATCAGCACCTCGGGCAAAGATGCTGTAAATGACGGCATCGTGGGCCCGAAAAGCAAGAAGATATCGGCGATGATGATTCCAAAGATCTGGGCCAGAGCAAACTTGGGATTCGCGACGCGAACACGCGACATGAAATAGACAAACAAGCAGATGAGGACATAATGGATGGCTGTGACGCGGGCATCCAGCATAAAGCCATCGTTGATCAAGATCCGAGCCTCGGATGTTGGGTTGGTCCCTGTGCGATTGGCTATTGCCACGGCCTGTTGCTGCAGCGCCTGCATCATGGTCTGGGTTTGTGAATCCGGTCGCGCGGCGAGCGCAGCTTTCATGGTCAACAGTCCCCATGCCCACGCCAGGCACATCCCAAACAAAAGGGACAATGCCGCTAGTAGGTATACGAAGAGAATGCCTGCTGGCGGGACAATGTAGAGGACCAAGGCCGCGAAGAACGTCGCTATGCCAATGGTGTGTAAGACAGGGCCGATGAAGATCAAGATAGACGCGACCCAGATGGCCGTCCAGCAGCGAAAGCACACCTTCAAATCGCGGACATTGAAATGATTTAGCCAATCCGGAAGTTTACGTCGGCGGCCATGTTGCCCTCGGCCGGACCGTCCGTCGGTGGAGGGTTTGGCATCGGACATCTTCTGTCGGGAGATTTGTTACCTGATAGGAGTGAGGATGACGAACATTAGGAATGCGAAGGCGAGAAGAGTCGGGACCGAGCCGTGGAACGGTTCGGAACTCGAGATGTAACCAAAATTCCAATCGACGTCATGATTGGAGACTAGTTTCTGCATCCGGCACAAAGATAGGGTTTAGCTTCGTCACGGACATGATTCTTCTATGGCATAAAATGCCTGTTAACCCAGTTGCAAAATGAGAATCGAAGGGGCGCCAAAATCAATAAAATAAAATAAAATAAAATAAAATAAAATAAAATAAAAACAAGGAATGGATCTAGGTACGGGCGTTGTGAAATGGGCGGCCCATTGCAAGTCCAGAGCGCAGTTGTGTCTAAAGGATCACTGGGAAAAGACCCTGAAGGAGTTACGTGTAAGGGTTCTATTCGCTGGAACTTTGGCTTCCATTGCCCAAAGCGGTGATATACATCTCCCGCATGACTACAGTGCCCAATGATAGGGAGCGCTTCACATACACTCAATCTCTCGGATGATCTTCCCCCCTTAATCCTACCGGTCCGGTGTGCGAGAGGTGCAGACCCCTTCAGACAACGCACCGGTGGCAAGTGCATAAGCTAAGGCATCGAGCGCATGTTCAATGACAGGCGAGGAGACATCGGCTTGTAGTGAGGCAACTAAGGCAGCCATGGAACGATCAGAGACAATTGAAATAGGGCATCTCCACCCCGTGGATATGGGGCCCAGAATGTCCCAATCCCTCGGCCCAAACTTAAGGAAGACAAAGGAATCCCCACAAATGGCAGATCTTACACTATCAAGCGCATGCCACGACAGTCATGCCGAAGAAGCTGCTTTTGAAGAGCCTATAGTAGAGGTCAGTATTGTCTAGCGGAAACCGCCGGTGGGACGGGGACCAGCGCGTCAGCAATCGCCAGCACAGCATGTTTGTTGAAATCAAAGACCCAACGCCACCGGTATGTTGTATAAAATCTTTTGAGATGTCGCGAGCTCCGACCTGTATGGAAAGCCGGGATCACAACCCATCATGTTCCGGAGAAAGCAATATCTCGAAGCGGAGGATTTTTATCAAGGTAATCCGTTCTGACCACCCACCCCTCAGCCGGGATGATACTCACAGAGTGCCAGGGTTGGCTTTGTTGGATGCGAAACTGTCGGTCATCCCCGTCGTGGTCGCGTTTGCGCCCATCAAGGTGATCGCCGCCGGAGGGTTTTTCGCGGTGGCGCATCTGAAAAACCGACCCACGACGAAGGACCTGGATTACCTGTTGGAGCCGGATTGGGCGAATGACGATGACATTAAACAGTCCCTGCGCGAAGCCATCGCCGATGTGGCCGATGAGCTGGGTTATCCGCAGAACTGGGCGAACGAGGACGTGGCCCTCTTCGTCACCAAACAGGCGCGAAAACGACTCATGGACCGGGCTGTCGAACAGAACATCGTTCTCTGGTCGGGGGACTACATCACCGTGCTTTCGGCGCCCGTCGAGTGGGCGCTGGAGAGAAAGTTGCGACGGATCTACGCCGCGGATCGCGGCCGAAAGGCCGAGTTGGATCTCTCGGACGCTTTGGCGATGTTGAACCTGCTGAAGAACACCCAGGGAGGGAAACTGGACATGGAGTACTATCGGACCTTAAACATCAATGGCTTTGACGTAGTGCCGAGCCCGGAAGCCATGCTTCGTGTGGCCGCCGCCTACAGGGCAAGATACAACGAGGATATCTTCCTCTGATTTACTGGACTTTTCCCGGGATAAATTGGACGGTGCAGAGAAGACTACAGATTTTCGAATATGGCGTACGCTAATCGTGCGATGTGGAGAATCGGGGAAACAAGATACCCTGTTCGTGCACAGGCGGACAGCAAGGCAGGCGCAGGCCGATCATTCTCGTTCATCGTTGACCACCCCGGGTGGCATTTTTCTTTTTTTCTTTTTTTTTTTTTTCCTTTT
>ML742291.1:3391-37734 GCA_009193465.1 Aspergillus avenaceus
TGTTTAATATGTATGACAATTCTAGTCAGTTCAACCGACAAAACACATTCTACACACTTTTACCTAAGAACGAGGCAATGATGAAGCAAGAGAATCAGTATGCGTGAAGAAGGTAAATTGCAATTGAATGTCCTTCGTGGAGAAAATCTAGTCTATATGCCAGCGGAGAACACTTAGGTTCATTCAATCCGAAATTTTTCCCCGTAAAAAAACCACAGAAACACCAAGGAATCGAGTTGATTATACATAGTAGATACCTTGACAATAGTATTCAATTAGAAATTTGAGAGTTATTTCATCCCCTGACATGTAAAATCCCCCTCCCTTAAGTCCCTGTAGGTCCAAGAGACCATTCAAAAAACCACAATGTATTGTTGAATCGTCAAAAACGGACTGAGCACTCACTGTGGTGATCCAACCACAATTGCAGATAGCGTGGGTCAGGCTAAAGGGAGGCCACGGAAATTCAGCACTAATGGGTTTAATCAGAAAATAGACGGAATCAGATCCCTCTGTCCTTGGAGCGGTGTCTGTAATTCATGTCTTACACAGGGAGTAAGGCATCTATCCCCGTACAGAGAAGGTCTCCAAGGCCTGGGAGAAGACCCCAACAACATTAAAAAAAAAAGAAAAGAAAAGAAAAATAAAAAAACCCCCCATAAATAAACCAGCAAAGGCCAATGAGGTTGCACCGGAAAACTTATCCAGCCAAACTTTCATCCAGTCATCGTTTGGTACGTTCAGTCTCATAGAACCGTGGTTGATTGTTCTTTTCCAAGTTCCCTTCCATTATTTCCATCCCTTCATTCAACAACCCCTCGTTTGAAACCAACAACTCGCAAAACAATGTGTGTGGAGAGTCATTGAAATGGATTCCCTCATCAAATCATCTCATCTTTACAAAAGAAATCCCCTCATCCTTCCATGTTGGTTTGTGCTTTTTTAATGCTGGCAAGGTGCTGTTACTGACAGGATAGTATCCTACTTGACGAAAGGATATATACTGGATGGCAGTCAAACAGAGTGGTCAGCGTGGAAAATCAGGTCGTTCGCGTTTCTGTGCGGCGTACACAATGGTGTCCCATCTTCCCTGACTTTTCTGTCCAGTTGTCGCTCAAATCTCGTCTCCACCTTATAATATGGTGGACCACATGGAACCTTTCCCTTTTCGGCCTCGTCAAGCTAGCCGTCGAGGCATCGTGGCCACCCCAAGTTGATTCACATACTGCAGGTACAAGCGAAGTCATAGCCACTGAGATGATTCCATATCTCTGTGAGCGAGCACCGCTGCAGCCTCGGGAGGCAGTTTGAGTTCAAAAGATCGAGCTGTGGCTTCCACATTGGCAACCATACCTCCGGCTAAGGTGAACCGTTTGCCAAATGCCACTAAGAATCGACACAACTCAGCGAAGGCCTCTTTGAGTTCATCGTTACTTTCTTTCAGTACCGTGAGCAAGATGAGTGAGCTGACATGCGTGGGCTCAAGTAGTTGTCTCGGGACTTGTTCAAGCCCGTAAGACTCGTGATACAGAAGAAGATAGTCGGCGATTCGCTTCGCTGATTGAAGGCGGATGAACTTGGCCTGGTCAACGTGGGCCTGGCGCGACATCGGCTCAAAGTCTTCATGTCTTATTAAGAAGTCGAAGAGTAGTATGATTGCATGGTGATACCTGACGCTATATGGAAACCGTCAACACTCTGCGGGTCGTATGAAAACACAAAGAATAACGGAAATATGAAAAGGAATATTGCTCCTTACTGCAGACTCAAGACTTGTGGGATTTGAAGGCCGTCCTTATCGATTTCCAGATAATCAGGAAGGTTTCTGAACCATGTCTCCAGGCGACTGTATAATCCACCTGCAGATATGCAAATCTCGCCGATGGCCATATCAAACGCTTTCTCGAAAAGCAGCTCTTGGATTTCGACAATTACCTCGGTTAAGTTCGCCATCTGGCTCATGGTTTCACTGAGCAGAGCTGGCCTTTTTGCGTAGTCAATATAATTTGAGCGAGGGTACGGGATCCACCGCACATCATCATCTATACTGCGCGGTTTAACTCGTTCAAATATCGGTGGACTCAAATTTGCCATCTTCTGAGTTTCCATGGCCATTTGTCTAAGGAGCAATCAGTCAACTGGGCAGGTAATTGAATAATCCAAGCACTTACGAGTTCAGAATGAATAGTCCCCATGCGGTGATTGTTCCCACATGTCGCAAGTCAGTAGAAGACTTATTCCACATGTCATGCCTTGTCCTTGGCGACTGGAACATCCCAATGTCTTGTGCAAGCTGCACGGCTTGCCTTAGCACCAGCCAACTAACCTTGGATCTCCCATTGAATTTCAGTCTGCAATCGAGTTAGTTATACAATGACTTGATGGCGTTGGACAATATCGAAACATACACATGGCTCATTAACACGAGGGCTTGGATGTTGGCCAAGGATGAACGACCTTCTTCAGCTTTCCACAATGCTTCGGCCTCATTGAAGAACTGCAGGCCCTTCGAGGCCACTTCTCCGGGAGTAGCAAAGACCTCGGGGAAGTCAGAGTATGTCTTAATGAGTTAGGAGAGATCTTTGTTCAAGGCGACAGAGGAAAAGGTGGGAACCACATACACTTGCCATTGCTAATATGCTATTTACAAGAAGGGGAGTGCAGAAATTCGAATCCACCCTGCCCTGGCGCATATGTTCCAAGAAGAGATTTTGGTCAACAATCTGTGTTAATGGGTGATCCCATGTAAAGTATAGAGAGACTAAATGCGAAACAAGATGGTCGTCGTCGGTTAGGGTCGACCAAGGCTTAGCTGAAACTTGAAGAACGGGCATGTCGCAGAGTTTCTCTAGAGTTATTCGCGAGTGGGCATCAGCCGCTAAACGCTCATGCTGAGCAATCGCGTCCTCCGGATTGCCTATGCTCTTAGTATTCTCTGAACTTGTGTCACTCAGGTCACCGATCGGCTCATCCATAGCCGCGGCAATATTACTCAATAAAGTACTGCCGCGGATGGTTTCTAAGACATGGTTGAGCTTTTCCTCATGTGACGAGCGCAGCATCTCCAGCAAGGAATATAGCACCCCTCGGTAGTATTCCAATTCTCCGAGAGTGCATCGAGCTGCGACCTTACGTCTGAGGTCGAGCGTCTCATCAAACACACATTCAGCATCTGTGTTCTCGCAAGCTTTACATGGAGCCGGACGTCCAGTGCACTACCGAGTTGATGTCTTTGATCAGCCAGTTATTCATCTTTTGACGGCAAATACAACAAATTGGAAGTCATTTCGGTTCAGTATTGGCATTGCCCTGTTTTTGTCTTCGAATATAGACACAAGTTGGGCGTCATATCTTACCTTTCTTTTTGCTTGCTTGCATGGCTGACAAGCTATGGAATTTTTTCTTGGTTTTGTTAAAGGGAATGGTTGTTTGTTGACGGGCCCACGAGGCCCTGGGGCTAGTGCTGGAAGATGGTCTTCAGAAGCCATCTTAAACATCACACCTACTGTCCAGGGAGAATAAAAAGACCATCGCTATGTTCCGGTCTAGAGGTTTGTGGATCTTGGCGCTCCCAGTGATGGATATTGAAACGGATACGACGCTATTCAGGTTGATCATCTAAAAGATGTGCTCACAGTATTGGGCGACTTCAAGCTGTTATGACCTTACGGGAAGAGACCCCACCTGCTCTTGACTCAAGCTCGCCACGGTGATTCAACACTTTCCGAGAGGTCGACAAATTTCTTCAGCGCTACATATAGCAGCCATGTCTTGTTACGGCGCGCGTAATGCCTTCAACGGTCGCTAATTGCTGAAAGACAGCCACTCTATCGACGTAAGGGCAAAGAATCAACACGATACTTTTCGGGTGCAGATTACAAGAGAACCAACCAATTGCAAGTGGTTGAGAGCATTTTCTTTTGCACAAAAAGTGGAGACAATAATCGCAGAGGTTTCGAAAGAAATGATGAAAAAAAGCGGTGGTGGGTGAAACTGGCCCCCTTTCCTTACCTTGAAGGAATGATAAGAAGGTTGGCAAGTCCCGATACAGCTGTTGTCAGGCAGTCTGGAACTGTTACTAAGACCCATGGGAACGAGCTGAATGGTGCGATTAAACAGAGCACACAAACATCAAAAAACCGGTTCATGTGGTTTCAAAGCAAATCATTAACCTCTCCAGGGGGTCAGGCTGAGCTCAACTAGTGTATGGAATTTTACTTTGACTTGAGGTTCCTGACCAGCAAATTCACGCGCAGCGTATTTCATAGGATGTTCCGGACCACGGCCTTCCCTTATGCACATGCAGCCCGTTGAGGCAGTAGACCTTACGCCTAGTCTGTCGGCCAGGGGCGTCAAGTGGGTACGTACATACTTGTCAGCGATGCTAATTTATTCTTGGCTCTTGAAATGGAATTTTCTTAATTGTCAGAAGTTAACCAGGGTCACGTATTGGTATGAGCAGCGGGCTGAGTGGCGATGATTAATGAGTCTCGGATAGACAAAACCAGAGGCAAGAGTGGCATTAACTCCAGGGAAAAGATGGCGATCAGGCTTTTTCTTTGGGCGTACACGGATCTTCTACTGTACATTACCTTGAGGCCCCCGGCTGGCGCGCAATGCCTCTACTGGAAGTGGAATTTTACATGCGACCGATTACCAGACTCATGTGCAACCAAAAAGAAAAGGAAAAGAAAAACGGAAAACCGAGCAAACAACCAACGCAAAGGGCAAATTGCCCAGCACCTGACTTGGTATGAAGCAAGGAGAGATTTGATAGGGCGAGACTAAGGAAATGCCCCCAGTCAGTTTGAAAACTACAATGAATACAATAGGCGGAAAAGATCACCGAAAGTGGGTGATCTTCTTAGCGATAATGAGTTTAAGCCTCGCCTTTGTCTACTCGCACAAATCCCGTCCTCCAAACCCAGTGCTTACAGTGCTCGTCTTCTTAGACCCAGCCCGCAACCATGATGGGCTTTCCTCGATTCAACGTCGATCTTACATCAGCCGAGCCGATGTTGTCTAGTCGACACGGGAAAGAACTCAACGCTTCTACCTTCTCTATATTTGTCATGACAGGGCGGCAAATTTCTTATCGAAGCTCGTGTCATGTAGCAAAACCCCGCATTCTAATGTGTAAGCTGCTACGTCAGTCCTGTCTTTAACATGCTTGTCACTTTTACTACGCAGGTGTTGAATCAGGGACCAGGTGACATATGAAAGGTGGCGACCAAGCTCCGCGGGTTGTCAGAAGGCGACCTAAAAGTTGGTTATGGTTTCCAGATATCGCACACGAGTTTCATGGACCAAATTTGATGCTACCCAGTAGTGGAGCCTCAACTTTATAGCCTGTAAGCTTTTAGTTTGGGCAGCTCTCATGGTGGATAGTATCATAAAGGGCTATAGGGTAGTGTCTGGTAGGTTTACTATCACCAGTGGTATGTTAAGTGGCGACCAATCGGTACATGCCGGCGCTGCAAACCTTTTTTTTTTTTTTTTTTTTTTTTTTTTTTTTTTCCTTTTTTTTTTTTTTACCCTTCTCCATCGTTTTCACACGCGTCCAGAAAAGCCACGATTTTCCCCCATGGTTACGGTCATATAGGATGGCCACCTTGTCATGTTCGATCACCTTGAGATCATCGATCGGTCACCTGACCTGACTCGCTATCAGGTTCCACATCCGATATTTTTGACACTATTTGATGCTATCCGATTTCGTTGAAGTCCACTTCAACCAGGTTTAACTTAGGCTAGTATAGCCTGGTATATATGATGCAAGTCCATTGACGAACTGTCGACCGCTCTTCTGCAGCCATGACAAAATTTGAATGTGAAAGGCTGACGGTCCACCCCGGACTTAAAACTATCGCTATTAATGACAAACTCACAAGCTCCAGACAGCTCTTCTTTTTATTTTTACTTCTTTTTATTTTATTTTATTTTTTTTTTTTAATTTTATTTTCCCCCGATTGTTTGTCGGTGTAGCTTGAGTTCGCGCAACAAGGGCGCGGTGGCGCTCGACAATGTGATTGCCCCTTCAATAGTTCTCCCTCACCTGGGGGTTCACTGCACGAAATATCCCAGTAACCCTTTGTCCTGAATCTTGAGAGGGAGTAACAATATGCTTACTATGGACGGATCGAATGATCCGGGCCGGGAGTGGATCTCTCATAGGTGTTTTATTTATCGGTCGTACTCCGTTCCTAGTTGTATTACCATTTACAACAGGGGTTCAAAGCCTTGATGCTACCCCCAGATGCATTATGTTGGGGCACTAGGTGACTAGTACCGGGAATACCTCTAGGTTCGTGCAGTTTAAATTATATTTGCTTGGTGCTACGCATTGTCCGGTGGAAATTAGGCCGAGATAAGTGACAACTGACAGGTGATGAGTATACACCGTTCATTTCGTATGTTCCTTGCTGAAATCAGTTGTTTCCATTCTCTCGGAAGAGTACTTATTCATGTCTTGATTACAAGGTGTTTCAAGATGAGAAGTGGGGACTTTTGTTCAATCTCCTTAGCCCTAGTATAGATGAGACGCAAAGGTACCTTATACACACGTATATCACCCAAACCCCGATCCTATTTGGCCGTGAGGAGTCGTGGTCGTTATTACTATTTTTACTTCTCTTTTTATAAACTATTTTGGTCTCCCTTTATTCTTTTCGTATTTTATTAATTTTTAAATTCTTTTTTCTGGGAAGGGGGAGATCTAGTACTATGGATGCCAGGTTGATATGTATTTATGTCTACGCTTTGGTCTTGAAAGTACTGATATCTGACAGGATATCTATGGTTCAATTTTACTATTCCTCAAGGTATCATTGATTCACTCTATAAATTACGGAGTTATACTACGTCCACTATATCGTATATCATAAATATTCTAATAAGTTGTAACTGTGAAGCTCCATTGGATGACAGCAACATCTTCCAACGGTAAGATTTCCAAGGCTTTTGAAAAACAATTAACCCTCAAGTATAGAAATATAAAAATGAAAAATAAGAGAGACAAGCAAAACCAATTGGCCAAAGAAGAAAGATGACGTGAAGCATAACTTGCAGAAAACAAGAAAAGGATAGAAAAAAAGACATGACAATTTCCAGTGAGATTAAGGCCCAAAATAAAAGCAAATGAAAATTAAACAAGGGCTGATGGACATGTCTATTTGAAAATAAAATAAACAGAAATAAAATAAAAAAAGCCCCGAGTCCAGGTCTAAGTTCAAGTACGAAGAATGGAATGAGCCAATGCGAACCCCAGAGAGGTGTGTTGTGGGTCATGGGCGAATGTATCCGTAAAGCAGTTCGATTTCATAAGATCGCGGGGAGGATTTTCGTGAACTCACTCTTTTTTATTTGTCCTTGTTTTTTTTCTCTTTTCTTTTTTGCTGTGATTTGTGACACGACTGGTGGATATTGTTCCCCCCCGTCTACATGTCCGAGAGATCAAATATGGGCCCCCACTTCCCTACAATGATGATATCAGAGCTTTCACTAAGGAATATGCCGACTCTTTGGATGCCCAAGACTCATTGCATCACTTTCGGGAAGAGTTCATCATCCCGTCCAAGGAAGATCTGAAACGCAAGACGCTTGCGATTGATGGGAGTCAGTAGTGCATCCTCCCCATAAAAAGCACCGCCATCGCAAAATTCAGAATTCGCTGATCAGCTCCACCTTCCCATAGACACTGATGACTCTTCCGCACCGAGGAGTATTTATCTGTGTGGAAACTCATTGGGTCTGCAGCCCCGAAACACCCGGAAATATCTGGAATATTATCTCCGGACCTGGGCAATCAAAGGTGTCACCGGGCATTTCACCCCGCATGATGACCAGCTGCTGCCCCCGTTTGTGGATGTCGATGAAGCCGGGTCGAAGCTTATGGCTCCCATCGTGGGGGCGCTCACCAGCGAAGTGGCGGTGATGGGCACCCTAACGGCGAATTTGCATTTGCTGATGGCGAGCTTCTACCAACCTACTCAAGAGAAGCATAAGATCATCATCGAAGGAAAGGCATTCCCCAGTGATCATGTAGGCGCTTCTATCCCATCGATCATGGCAAGGCAAAAACATCGGATGTTGATACTTTCGTAATTCAGTATGCCGTGGAATCTCAGATTCGGCACCACAATTTGGACCCGAAAGACGCCATGGTCCTCATTGAGCCGGACAATCTGGACCGTCCGCTTTTGAGTACCGAACAGATCCTCCGGGTCATTGACGAGCATGCCTCGAGTACGGCGCTTATCCTACTTTCTGCAATCCAGTTTTACACAGGGCAGTATTTCGATATCGAGAAGATCACCGCTTATGCCCACAAAAAGGGCATTCTCATCGGCTGGGATTGTGCCCATGCTGCCGGTAATGTCGATCTCCGCTTGCACGATTGGAATGTGGACTTTGCGGCTTGGTGTAACTACAAGTACCTCAATAGCGGACCGGGAGGTATGGGAGCTCTATTCGTGCATGAGAACCATGGGCGAGTCGATATGAGCAAGATTGGTTCCGGCGATGAACCTTTTCACCCGCGGTTGTCGGGCTGGTGGGGTGATGACAAGAAGACGCGGTTCCGCATGGAGAACAGTATGGGGGAGATACTTTTTATTTCCTACTCGGACATGGGCTGACCTCGTTTTGTAGGGTTCGTACCGCAGCCAGGCGCGGCCGGTTTCCAGGTGTCGAATCCCTCGGTACTCGATATGAACGCTGTGGTGGCGTCCCTTGAACTCTTTAACCGGACGTCAATGGCTGAGATCCGTCAAAAATCCTTGAACCTTACGGGGTACCTGGAACACCTTCTTCTGAAATACCCCCTCGATGCCGCCCCAGAGGACAAGCCTTTCACCATCATTTCACCCTCAAATCCCGCAGAGCGCGGCGCACAGCTGAGCATACGCCTGCAGCCGGGCCTTCTAGACGGGGTTCTGGAAGTTCTGGAAGAGCACGGTGTCGTGATTGACGAGCGGAAACCGGACGTCATTAGAGTTGCGCCGGCACCTCTCTACAACACCTACACGGATGTATGGCAGTTCTGCCAGATCTTCTTCGATGCTTGTCAACAAGCCGTAAAATCCAAAAAGTAGACTGAAAGCACGATCCACCGTGGCATGTGGATGAGCTGTCTTGACTCAGTCACAAGGACGATCACACGCTTTTTAAGGATTTATCTTTCATATTCTTGGCTATATATAAAATTGGACTAGGGAGAGACGTGCTAACATCCCAGCGGTGCAGCCGGGGCTGATTGCCGTGTTCCTCCAATATCCACTACCGTACTAGTTTGAGTTGCCTCTGATTGCCGTACGCTATGGTGCTGTCCAGCATCACGTAGGATGATTCCTCTCGTGCTCACCTATCACTCACTGATCAACCCCAGCTTCTACGGCCACGGAATAAGGAGGGTTCTGTTGTCCCGGCCAAACACGGGGAGAACACTCTTGATGATGCCCGGGCCGTTTCGTGGCAGAATAAGTGTACATTTGTTCCAAAATATCTGTGGTATAGTTGATTTCTCGTATCATCGAATCTTGGCTAGCCTTTCTCCATGACTTTGTACTCTCAACCCAAAGCAAAATAAGCTCTCTCCAACGGTTGCCGCTCCGACTCCCAAGCCAACCAATCCGAACTTGTGGTCCTGTTCATCGGTAACATGTTAGTTTACCCGTAGTTCATCCCAAAGCACAGAGACAAAAGAAAGAAGGAAAGAAAGAAAAGACAAGCACATACGGTAAAAGCCCCATAGCATTAACCTTCCACACTCCAAGCGCCAACAACACAAACTGCATCAAGACATAGACAGCCTTGACACCCAGCAACTTCGCTCGCGTGCCCTCCGACTCGAACTTCGCGAACACCGTGTTCGTACTAATCAGACCCTGAATGGGACCCTTGAAAAGCATAAAGACCATCATAATGCTGAAAATCTGCAGACTGTTTCCGGACATGTACATCATGATAGCGTTCATCGGGATCTGCTTGGACGGGGCCATGGCAATCTCCCAGGCCTTCTTCACCTTCAAGGTGTCGGTTTCGACGGGTTTGGAAGCGGCGGTGGATGCTTGTTGTTGCGCGCGCTATAGAAAGTCGAACAGGAATCGGTTAGTTCAATCGCGTCGCGATCTGATTTGATAGATGGGTCATTGCATACGCTCTTTCCTCCAGTGGCTCTGGAGAAGCCTGGGGGATCGGGGATTTTGGCAGCGGCCTTTGCGAGGGGCGGCGCTGGGGCATTCAAGGCCACAGCCCAGTATGGCGGAGGGACGGGGTTGAGAGGTTGAGTGGTCATTTCTTTGCTTTATTTTATTTTATTCGCGGGGGAAAGGTAGGAGAGAGAAGTAATTAGCGATAGTGAGGAAAGATATGAGATAGGTGGTTTGAATAAAGCTGTTAAAAGCTGGCGGGTTGTAAAGGACAGGAAGAATAAGTTGTTGTTGATGATCAATGAATTTCTCCACAAGCGGAGTTCGGCGGCACCTGATCCACTCTCCTGAGTCTCGCCTTGAAACCACCTTCTTTTCTATCCTACGCTTTCACTTCCTGTTTTTCTCTCTCTCCTAATTTTTCTTTTTTTTCTCTCGAAATTTTGGTTGTCAATTCGCGAAATAGGCTATCTGTTACAATTGAAGCAATTCCAGGTTTGATCTCTAATAATTTCCCTAATAATTTCCCTGGGATTTCACCCGCTAACCCAAATCTTCTATGGAAGTGTTATCAGACAAAGCCAAGGCATGGAGGCGTCGGAGCCACGCTCCAGCTAAATATTTCTCCTCAAAAGCTATCCGAGCTCCACGACACTCGTTCATAATTTCTTCGGACAATTTTTTTTTAATGCGACTTGGGATTTGTGAAGGAAGGGTTTGAACATCGGAAGATTCGCATCATTCTATACGAAACAGGGAGGACTCGTTGAACCAAAAGAAACGCCATCATGAGTTCCAGCGGAGGAGATGCAAAGCTGTTCGCCAGGGTACGTTAGCACTACTTTTTCTTTATTTATACTATTTTTGTCTTGCATTGTCGGGAAATCAGGCCGCATCGATCGGCGGAGATCAAGCCGTTATTCCCCTCATCCCCCCTCTCTTGTCCATTGGACCACCGGTGATTGGGTTTCTTTCTTTTTTTAAGTCATCAAACCCCCTTGTTTTTGTTTCAAATCCTCTTGTTTTTCCGAGACATTTTCGCGCCTCGTATCTATTGTAAACCGATTTCTGTACCCGAGGCTGGCCTGGGGCATACCTAACCCGTAACGTGAAACAATTTATTTTCCCTGATGTTCATCAGCGTGCTTCCTTATGCGACTCAACATGGCTCATCGTTTTCTCGCTCCTCACAGGGTAAAGTCGCCGAGCTGCGGCAGGAACTCAACAGCGGCGGAAAGAAGGACAAGAACTATTCCGCCAAAAAGATCGCCCTGAAGAAGATTGTCGCAAACATGACGATGAGCAATAACGACATGGTGGCACTGTTTCCGGATGTGATCGATTGTATGAATCTGCCGAGCTTGGAAATCAAGAAAATGTACGTCGCGGAAGAGTCCCGGTGCATACTGCTGCGCGGATCACTAATATGATTCCTCGGTCATAGGTGTTTCCTCTTTTTGGTCAACTATTCGCGCATGAAACCGGATATTGCGATGAAGGCGCTGCCGATCCTCGTCACCGTACGGCCCCTCGTCTCCTGATGCATACTGCGCTGCTTGTTCTGACGGATGTCATAGGATATGGAAGATACAAACCCGCTCGTGCGGGCCCTGGCGCTACGGACTATCTCATATATTCACGTTCGCGAGTTTGTCGAGGCCACGACTCAGCCCGTTAAGCGCCTGATGGGCGACATGGATCCATATGTGCGCAAGACGGCCGCGTTCTGTGTCGCAAAGCTCTACGAGCACGATCGGAAAATGATAGAGAGCTCCGACTTAATCGACAGACTGAACCACATGCTCAAGGATGAGAACCCGACGGTCGTATCCAGTGTCCTGGCGTCTCTAGTTGATATCTGGGGCCGGAGTGAAACCATTTCTCTCACAATCGACTACACGAGCGCCTCAAAACTGGTCTCGATCTTACCTGATTGCTCCGAGTAAGTCTCCTCGAGCTTAGGGTGTCTTCTCTCTAACCCTAGATAGGTGGGGCCAAACCTATATCCTGGAAGCCCTGATGTCGTATGTCCCTCAAGACACAGCAGAGGCTCTCTTGTTGGCAGAGCGCATAGCGCCTCGTCTATCGCATTCCAATTCCGCCGTCGTTCTCACCTCCATCCGTGTCATCCTCTATCTCATGAACTATATCGCCGACGAACGGCACATCACCTCCCTGGCCAAAAAGCTATCCCCGCCTCTTGTCACCCTCTTATCCAAACCGCCAGAAGTGCAGTACCTGGCTCTCCGAAACGCCATCCTGATCCTACAGAAGAGACCCGAGGTCCTCCGGAACGACATCCGGGTGTTCTTCTGTAACTACAACGACCCCATTTACGTCAAAGTGACCAAGCTCGAATTAATCTTCATGCTGACCACGAAAGAAAACATCTCAGTTGTGCTGGCAGAACTCAGAGAGTCAGTCATCCCACTTCCACCCCCTTGGAGAACCAACTAACCCTAGTAGATATGCCACCGAGATCGACGTACACTTCGTGCGCAAAGCCGTGCGCGCCATCGGCAAACTAGCTATCAAGATCGAGTCCGCCGCGCGACAATGCATCGACACCCTCCTCGAACTCGTCAACGCCAAAATCCCCTACATTGTCCAGGAGGCCACCGTCGTCATCCGCAACATCTTCCGCAAGTACCCCAACCAGTACGAGAGCATCATCAGCAAGATCATTCAGAACATCGACGAACTCGACGAACCCGAAGCCAAAGCCGCCATCATCTGGATCATCGGCCAGTACGCCGACCGCATCGAGAACTCCGACGGCCTCCTCCAAGACTACCTCGCCACCTTCCACGACGAGACCATCGAAGTCCAACTCGCCCTCCTCACCGCAACCGTCAAATTCTTCATCCAACGTCCCACAAAGGGCCAACAGATCGTCCCCCAGGTCCTAAAATGGTGCACCGAGGAAACAGACGACCCCGACCTCCGCGACAGAGGATACATGTACTGGCGCCTCCTCTCGACCGACCCCGCAACCGCCCGCCAAGTCGTCATGGGCCAAAAACCGCCCATCAGCGCCGAAAGCGAGAAACTCGATTCCCGCACCCTCGAAGAACTCTGCCTCAACGTCGGCACCCTCGCCACCGTCTACCTCAAACCCGTCCAGCAGGTCTTCCGCTCCGCCCGCTCCCGCCGTCTCCAATACAGTCCCGCCCTCCAGAAACCCCGTCCTGAAGACTCCAACACCGTCTGGCAACAACAGGGCCCCCCTGCCACTATCCCTGGTGACAATGCGCCAGTGGGAGCGTCGACTATAGCAGCACCATCACCATCAGCAAACGGCTCATCCAGCATGGACGCAGCGGTCAGCGCCGCCGACAACTACTTTAATAGCGTGGGATCGCAGCAAATGGCAGCCCTGGACCTGGGCGGTCGTGAAGACGGTGGCGTGGGCGGTGGTGGCGCACCGCAAACGCAGTATATCGTCAGTCAGAACCAGCAACAGGTCTATCAGCCTCAGTTGGCTGGTGGGGCTGCTACAGGGGAATTATTATTATTGTAATGTAATATAAATTAGTTAGACTATTTTTGAAGTGTTCTGGTTCGAGCGATGTTTTGATTATTTTCAATCGCAGAATTTGTGATACCATTTGATATCAGTTTTGCTCTCTGGATTCCGACAGGCCACCATGTAAAATATGGTTTCATAATGCTGGATGTCGATTCAGGTACTTCTTAATAGGAGTAAAAAGTAAATGGAATGAATGTTCATGAAAATAGTAAATACCGACGCCAAATAACACCTTCAAAACGCTAGGTCCGTGCAACTAAATAAACAAAAAGAAGAAAAAAAAAAAAAAAAAAAAACTAGTCCTCGTCCCGAGTAAGTCCGCCACGATTACGCTTAATGCGATCATCCAGACTATCCTCTTGAAGCTGACGATGGAGACCAGCCACGAAGCGACCTTTCTCGGAGCGCTGTTTCTCGTCTTCCTCGCGCTGCTTCTCCTCCTGAGCGGAGACATCTGCAATGCGCTGGCGACGAGTCGTCTCAATATCGCTTGCGTTGGACTGCATCTCGGCGAGCTTGCGCTTGCGCTCTTCCTCGAGGTCCTTCTTGTTGTCGTCTCGTGCGGTCTCTCTGGGGCGATCGCGGGGATAAGAGTCTCTGGGACCTCTGTTGTCTCTCCTGTCGTTGGGACGGTAGGATCTGTCGCGGCCATGGTCTCGAGAATAGTTGCCGTCTCTGCCGCTGTCTCTGTCACTGCGACGGCGATAATCGTCTCGCAGTGAGGGCGACCGATCACGCGCAGAGTCCCGACGAGAACGATCGTACCTCTGTCTAGAGCGGTACCCATCGTCTCGCTCACGTCTGTCATCCCGATCACGTCTATCCTCTCTATCTCTGTCTCTGCGCTCCCTATCCCTATCACCTCTCCTCTCCCGATGAGAATGAGAATGAGAATGAGAAGAACGATGATCCCTCCGCGACGACCTAGGTGACCGCGACCTCTCCCTCTCCCTCCTATGGCTCTTCCCCCTCTCCCTCCCCTCCGCCCGCCCCTTAGAAGCAGCCTCCCTAACAGCCCCCTCATAAGCCGCCTGCTCCCTCCTCCTAATCTCCATCAACGGATCAGCAAGCACCTTACTCATCATATCCCTCGAATTCACCCCTCCACCTCCACCACCACCACCAGAAGAAGAACCAATAGAATCAGACCCCCTAACCAACTTCCTACTCTCATCCCCCTTCAACAAAATCCCATCAATCCGTCTCTTCCCAAGAAGATACCCCTCCATTTCCTCAGAGTAATGACCCGTCGCGCTAGACGGCGCCTGATACATCCAGTCAACGCGATTATGCTGGCGCGGTTTTCCCGAGTCTTCGTGCAGCCGTTGGAGTTCTTGGATTTGGCGCTCTTCGTCGCGTTCGCGCCGCAGTTGGTCCAGTTTTTTGCGCTCTTCTAGGGCGCGTTTTTCTTCGGACCAGACTCGTTCTTGGTTGCGGAGGAGGGAGGGGTGCCATGATCTGTTTTTTTTATTAGAATTATTTGTTAGTTTTTGGGGTTTTTTTGGTTTTGTTGGTTTTGTTGGTTTTGATATGAGGGTGTAGAAGGGATTGGTTACTTCTTTAAATTGAGGTCGCCGCCCATTTTGAATTGTTATGGTGATATTGTTGTATCGTTGGTTGATTGGAGTTGGAAGTGGGAGACGGAGAGGTTGCCACGGATGTTGTTACTTGTGTTACTTGTTACGGATGGCTTGTGCTGCCTTAGGCATAAATTGAATGACTACCATACTTACAATAACTCAATACATACATGAACGAAACATGACCTGCACGCCAATTCATAGACTGGCTGCTCTTCAGGCACCATCAGATTAGCATATACCAAACAAATCATTTACTCATCTTCGGTTTAGACATCGACGCTTTCGTATAATTCGCTGAGGTTGCGAAAGGAAAGATGATCAACATAACGGCCGCCCCATACTGCGCTGCGGTTTGGCAGTCGTAGTTTATACTTTAACTAACGCGATACTTCCATATTCCGTCTTCAGTTGGTCCAACCGACCCAGTTGCGAGGCATGACTCGCCAGACCTTGCATTCTCCACTGCGGAGGTCGTTGAGCTTGAAGCTCTCCATCTTGACCTTTTTGCTTTCTCTACCTTGCTCCCATGCCCGAATCTTCTTCTTGGTGCCATCCCAGTCAACCACGACGCCGACATGGTCCGGTTTCCCGACTTCGGCGCTGTATTTCTGGTGCATCGTGCCGCGGTGGCCCTGGAAGCGCGCGTTACGGAAACTGACAATGTCTCCGGCACGGATCTCATCGTTTTGCTGCACGGAAGCGTTGGCCAAGTTCGAGTATACCAAGGCACCGTAGGCACGTGTCCCTACGGGGCGCAGCGCGTCCGAGAGGGGACTGAGCAGATGCTGTACCAACCCGAATGGGGTGCCATCGGCAACAGTTGTGTTCTGGACGCCTTGTACAGCAGTAGCGATGCGGGTGCCAATCTGCACATGAGCGTTCTCAAGCTGATCCTGTCGAGGTTGGAGAGGCGGCGCCTCATGTCGCTGCTCCAGATTTGCATCAGACGGATTCCGTGCATCGAAGCTGACGGTGATCACTGTCTGCGAGTAGTCGATGAAGAGGATAAAGATATCTTTGGTAATTATATTCTTGCCACTAGGGTCGGCGGCCTTGGAATCTTCGTACTCGAACAAGACATCTTTGCGGTTTTGGAAAGCGGGTGGAGGCGTATTGGGTTGCGCCCACCATACAGCACCCTCCGCCAGGTCAACGTCCATGGCGATATAACCTTGGTCGACAGAAGGACGGCTTATGTCCATGGACCTCCGCAAATTAGATGGGCCTCTCGGGATATCCAATGATGCGCGATTACTGCGCGGTGTTGGCGGCAGCTGAGAGCTAGCGCTAGGTAGAGGCATGCTGGGGGGTGGAGGTAGAGGTGCCACGGAGCTACGTCTCTCAGGAGATGCAACAACCGGTCGAAGTGGCGGTGATTGCACTGGTGATGCTTCGTACAGATCATCGGAGTCGTCGGTGGGCTCCGGCTGTGGTACAGGAGGTGCCCTGGGAGGCAATCCATGCTGGGGAGCCGTGTACCGGTAAGGATCATATTCATCTTCATCGCCATAAGACAACTCTCTCTGAGGGAACGGCGGAGGCGGAGGTGGGGGGCCTCTAGGGGAGTCCACAGAGGCTCTACCAGCGCTTCTGGGTGGCTGAACAGGGGGCGGCGGTGGAACTGCTCTTGGTGCAGTTGGAGGAGGAGGGGGTGGCAGACGAGCCTCATGGGGGCTTCGTGGAGATTGAAGGGAATGGTCATCGGTTATAGTACCCTCATCGAAGCTAGAATCCCGTCCATGAGCTTTCAAGGCATCCTTGAACTTCGCTCCAGGGGCGATATCCGTGTCATAGTCACCATCATACTCCGTGACCTCACCGTCGGCTTCCTCGCCGGCTTGGCGAGGCTGTGAGGTAGCACTCACACGGCTATCGGCAGTCGATCTACGACGGAGATCACCTGGTGGGGGCGGGGGAGGCGGCCTGGATTGCGCCGGAACGGGCGGGTTGGCCGGGATTGGTGGTGCCTGGCGACTGAACCTCTTCTCAGAGGAGATAGTTGGTGATGTCGGAGAAGTCACTTCATAGGTAGATGGTCGGCGCGAGTCGAGCTGATCTGGGATTGGAGGGGCCGGGACTAGCGGAGGTGCGGCGGGCTTGTCCGTATTCAAAGACAAATTTTTTGCGTGGACGGAGAGTTCATCATCCGATTCATCGCCGGCGTCAGCCGGCGTCGAGTTCTTAGGAGGGGGAGGAACCGCGCGAGCTGTTAAACTGGTTAGCGCAACAGGAATCTTCGGTTGGTATAACGATTTCCGTCTTACCTTCAGGCACCGGTGGTGGAGATAGAGGTTGGTCCTGAGAGATAGGAGGGGGAACAGGCCGCGTTTCAAGGGGTGGTGGAGGAGGCACTGCACGTTCTGTATAGCACGTCTTGTAAGCACAGAGCTTGATGAAAAGTCTAACGGTCGTATGGGATCTTCTCACCTTGAGGGGCTGGGGGTCTGTCGGAGGAGACAGGGCGAGGAGGCTCCTCATGGAAGACCTCTTCCACATCAGGGATCTCTTCTGCGGGATGCTGTTCAGCCAGAGGGGTTGCTGGAGCCACTTCCTCCTCCTTTTCTACGGCTGGACTGGCAACTGGTTTGCTTGTGTTCATACCGGGCAAAGCCATGATAGGAACTGGGGGTGCCATAGCAGCTGGCGGACTGCTGTCAGAGTCCTCGACCCTTTTCTCGGCTTCCGGAGCCGCCTTTTGCTTCCTAGAAGCAGCTCCAGGGATAGGCATGCCGCCAGGTGGTCCAAAGAAGCCCATCATACCCATTCCGCCGCTCATCTTTGCCATTCGTTCCCGCAACTCCATTTTCCGCTTGACCTCTGGATCAACCTCTTCTTCTTCTTCCTCCCCTCCTTCTCCCTCTTCCTTCTCGTCCTCTTCATAGCTCTGGGTTTCCTGTGCCTTGTGCTCGTGAGCCTGAGCCACACGATGAGTCTCAACACGAGCGCGTTCGTCAATATCTTCCTTGCTCGTTGAGGTCTCCTCTGCATCTTCGATATCAGCGGCAGCGGAGTCATCGGCGTCATTGGCATCACTCGTCATTTCCCGTATAGGCGGCGGAGACATTGGTGGCGGAGGTGCAGGTGCAGTTTCCGGCTTCACAGTCTCAGCACCAGGGTCGCGCACGGAGTCCATTGAGCCGGGTCTCTCAGCACTCGGTTCCTCCGGGACGGCTCCTTCATAAGGTTCTGCGTGCTTCTTCGGTGGCTTCTTCGGCTTCTCCTTCTTCTGCGCCGCTTCAGCATGACGCGCTGCTTGCTCCATCTGCTGTTTTTGCAGAAGGGCTATACGCTCTTTTAAGCTTGTCGGCTTAGGCTGATCCTCGTTGTCCGCGGTGGTTTCAATCGGGGCAGGTCGGCTCTCAGAGACGGGGGGTTCGCGGGGAACATTCTCCTTGACTTCTGGGTCTTCCTCTCTTTTGTAGATCTTCATAGGAGCTTCCCTCGGCGGAGGAACATAGGCATTTTTACTGGGAGGCGGGGCAACAAAGGGCTTTTTAATAAACGAAGTATTTTGAGAGCTCCAGCCTCCGGGTTTGAAAGGTGCAACCGGAGGGGCTGCCGGTTTATTGAAAGCTGCGATGCGATCCCTAAACGAAGACGTGGCAGGTTTCTCTGCAACAGCCGGGGGTGGGGGCTTTGGCGAAGATTTGGGAGCAGGAGCTTTTGATTCGGGTGAGGGCGGCTGATAAGCCGGAGTTGGAGCCGGCGCAGGCGCGGGTGCGGGCTTAGGCGGAGAGGCCACTTCAATAGGCGAAGACTCCTGCTGAGGGGGAGGAGATTGTGGAGGTTGAGGGATGCTTCGAGACTCCACAGGAATCTCCTCTACTTCTGGCTCCGGCGGGGGTTGAGACTCAACCGGAGACTCGGGAGCAACAGGAGCGGGTGGAGGGACGACTTCGGGTTCCTTCCTCGGTCTGCTAGGACGTGTCGGTCGCGGAGGAGCTGGAGGTTCATACTTCTCCACGAAATTCTTAGGGAAGATACCTTCTGTCTTACCCCCCGACTCGTTTGCGTATTCACCATAATACCACTCCGCATCTTCCTCCGCCGTGACGGTTATAATTTGGCCGATTGCGAAAGTCAGGTCATCTTCGTGGCTCGATGAATACTCGAAGACCGCTTTGACCGTAAACGGCGGGCTAGACATTTGGCAAAGTGCCTGTCACGAAGTGGGACAAGTATGTAATAACCGAACGAGCGATAGGATGGGATGTAGACCACAAAGCGACCCCAAATAGTTGTACGTAGGGAAAGTACCGACTTAAAATAGCTTGCATGCACAGGGGCATGTGCAGGTATGCCTCACGGAGAAATTAAGGGACTGCAAGGAACTAAAAAAAAAAAAAAAAAGAATAACCCCAAAAATATGTCAGCCTGGTTTAAGGGTACGTCACAGCCTGAACCTCTGGAGAGAGAAGGGAAAGTTGACAACACATAAAAAAAAAAAGAAGAAAAATTGAAAAACAGAAGCAACAAGAGATACTTACTTAAATTAAAGATATCAATGCCTGCAAAAAAAGAAAAGTAAAGAAAATCAAGTCAAATGCCAAGGAGAGAAACAAAGGGGATGGAACATTTGAGAGAGTGGAAAGAGAAGGGGAAACGAGGAGACACGGAGGTGTAAGGAACACAAGACAGTCGTCACCTTTTGGCGGGACAAACTTGCTCCACCACGGGGGCGATCAACGGGCTAATAATATTTCAATACACTTCCTGCCACCGAATCAATTAAACAAAAGAAATATGCCCAAGAACAAAAAAGTTCTTTTTTTTTTGATGTGTGAGGGGTAAATGCACAATATATATATATAGTAATATATATATAAATAAATAAATAAATAAAACAAAACAGAAAAGAACCAAATATCTCATTCAACGGTCAATTCAATTGAAACCAAGTATTCATCAATCAATACAAAACAAAGTGGTTTATACTCTCCCCTCACTATCAAAATGCGTTGTCATGCGCTCCGTTTGATTTGAATCTGGGGTGTTTCTTTTTTGCCTCCCGACCCGGAAAAAAAAAGAAAAATAATACCTGTCATGCCCAACCAGATCTTTTTCTTTCTGATTCAAACTCTCATACAACTCACAAACAGGTACTAGTCATTATACATACAAGTCGTATCAATCATGTCCGCGAACCAATCTAATTTAAAAACCTCCCTCCCTTCAGCTCATGCCGCTTCAAACCAAGTTGCGTCACAGCGTCGTGCGCCACCCAAACCTGCCATGTCGCGCCAGCAAAAGAAACCATCTTCGTCTAAATCAGCGTCCGATCCACGTCATCTAGCTATAGCTCTCCATCATGCGCATCGCATCCAAGCCCAGAAAGACACGGAGGCCCTTATCTTAGATCGCATTCTTGACTTAGTCACCTACCCAACTTCTCCGTCCGCTGACCCTGCTTCTCCGTCGGCCCAAGATGCTCAAGCTTTCAAAGCGGCTCTATTACCCTTTCAACCGGCGGATTATGATAACTTGATCCTGGAGCGGAACATTGAAGGTCTTTGTGGATACGGTCTTTGTCCTCGCGAACATCGCAAGGAGGACTCCCACGGAACCTTTCGCATAAAATGGGGCTCTAAAGGGAGTGGTCCTGGTGGTCGGGGGCGAGAAATGAATATCGTCCCTCGAGAGAAGTTGGAGATGTGGTGCTCGGATGAATGTGCGGAAAGGGCGCTGTACATACGGGTGCAGCTAGCTGAAGAGCCTGTGTGGGAAAGACGCGCCGATGATATGCGAGGCAAGAGCCTTATTCTATTAGAAGAAGGACGAGCAAATCAGCAAGGGAAGGATAAGATGAGAAGCCCTCCTTCATTGCGGGAGGTCACCGGTCAACTGGACAATTTGCACATGGAGAATGCACCCGGCCCGAGCAATTTGGAGGGCGGTATGTCGAGACTTTCTGTCCGCGATAACTCCAGAGACCTTGCGATGGAACGAGGCGATTCAAATCCTGCATTGCAGACTGGACGAGTTCAAGTTCAGATACAAGAAAATGACAACCTTATGTCCGATAATGTCACGGCGCCGGAAATGCGTCCAGGGGACGACAAAGGAGGCTCCATCGAAGGGTATGTACCCCAGGAGTTTTGAGTTCTAATACCATGACGCCTCTTCGCGGACTGCCAATTGCTATAAAGTCGACGATTGGGGTTTTCGCAGATTGATACCCGTGTCCTTTAGTTAGCTATATATAAGATCTAGAATAGTAGAATAATGTTCATTTTCCAGTCACTGAGAATCCCCATCTCAATCATTGCTATAAACGAAGCCGCGGTGTACTAGTATTCGATATCATAAACATTTTCAAATTATGCGCCTTTTCGTACGTCGGTAGTTTCTTATCAATATACACAAAATTGCAGTTGATTCTATTATCTAAACATCTTACCAGGTCCCAACAGTCTGTTCTAGACTTAAGAGTTGGTGTCTACAGTGGGTATGTAGTGGTTGGGCATCGGATCGGACGTAGCACAGTAGTACGTAAGTATGAGAGGAGCAATGACCGAAGTAATCCTTAAAGAGTAAATAGATAAAATTAATATATTAAGAAGGAACATCTACCGCACAGACAAGCAATAGTGCAGTCAGACTTATATTCGGCATAAGCTAAATCCGATCAATATAGGGCAACAAGGTCCCGGAGTTTAATGTTTTGGTTCTGCGAATCCGCCGTATGTCCGCTGGGAACTGACGCAACCTATGGTCCTGCATTTGTCATCTGCATGGCGCCCAAGCACCCTATCATATCCAGACGATAGCTGTAGCGGTGGACCCCAATGTGGGGGGTCCTTACTGGGGATCCAAAGGGACAAAGAGGGGTACATCGCCATCTTACTATATAAATGTAGACATCCCTCGCCCATTCTTCTTGATTATCATCGACACTTGAGTTTATACCATTGACAACTTGAACTCAACTTAATACTTTGAACCGATATCACCCAACATCAACAATCATGGTTAAAGTTCTCCTGACCGGTATGCGATTCAATTATAGGTTGCTATTATTGTTAATCAGAAAGCTGACATTTTTTACAGGTGGCAGTGGCTTCATTGCAGCTCACATCATTGATTATTTACTCGAACATGGGTAAGGGACTATAAAACTTTCACAATGCTTGATTAAATGTGGACTATGCTAATTAAGCTCCAGATTCGACACAGTCGTGACTGTTAGATCCGAGGAGAAGGGACAAAAGATCCTTGATGCTCATCCCAACACCCCAAAGGAGAAGCTTTCATATGTCATTGTTAAGGATGTTGCTGAAGAAGGCGCATTTGACGATGTGAGTCCTACAGCCCTTATCCCGCCATACTTCTCCGACAATTGCTAAGACTCCACATAGGCCGTCAAATCTAACCCGCCCTTTGACTATGTTCTACACACTGCTTCTCCTTTCCACTACAATGTGACAGACCCAGTCAAGGACTTTTTGGACCCAGCAATCAAGGGTACAACAGGTATCCTGAAAGCCATCAAGGAGCACGCCCCCACAGTAAAACGAGTCGTGGTCACGTCCTCTTTCGCCGCAATTGTCAACCCTAAGGAGCACCAGAAGGTCTACAGCGAGAAGGTCTGGAACCCAGTTACATGGGAGGAAGCCATGGACCCTGCTCAAACATACAGAGCCAGTAAAGTAAGTCGATAGTGCTCCATGCCACCCTTACGCTTGTACATGCTAATAGGTGCGTGTGAAGACATTCGCCGAGAAGGCGGCCTGGGATTTCATCGAAAAGGAGAAGCCCAACTTTGACATTGCAACGATTAACCCTCCCCTCGTGCTGGGCCCCGTGGTGCCTTATTTGAATTCCCTCGATGCCGTCAACACATCAAACAGCCGGATTAGCAATCTTGTACGAGGAAACAACAAAGACAAACTGCCCCCAACTGGCACTTTCATTTGGGTAGATGTCCACGATGTCGCTCTGGCCCATGTCAAGGCTATTGAGGTTGCAGAAGCAGGTGGACAGAGGTTCTTCCTCGTCGCTGGTTTATATTCGAACAAGCAGGTCGTGGATGTGATTCGTGAAGCATATCCCCAACTAGAGGATAGGCTACCACCCAAGGATTCTGCTGATGATACACCGGCCGATGTTTATGGTTATGACAACACAAAGTCTAGGGAAGTATTGGGGATTCAATACCGCTCGTTGAAAGAGTCCGTTACCGATACTGTCAAGTCACTGCTGGACTTTGGTGCATAAATGGGTCGATCGTTAATAGATATATCGAGAATATAAATTAGATAACAATAATGAATGATGAAGTCATTTTTTGGCAGAATGAAAAAAAAAAAAAAATTAAAGTAAGAAATAACCCAAGATATGGATGTTGAACTAGTATAGGGCTTCTTGAAATCAATACGCCAATCTCGAATCATTGCTTTTGTCCGACAGCACTCTTTCATTAAACTCAAGCATTGCCAATTGATTAAACCAAATAGCTAAAATTTCAAAACCAAATCAAAATAAATACTAATAAAATCAAAAAATAATTCTTGCGAGACTCGTAATAATAAGCACTAGGAAGAGAATTGCATTTATTGCTTATACGGATCACCGTAATAATCAAGCCTTGGCAATGCGGCTTCCTTTGGTTGCCGCGACCAACTTTTCTCCTTCAGCGTGTTCCGGAGGGTGAACCACCAAGCCGTCGCAATTGCCTGTTGAACGCCATGGCCACAACCAGGGTATCTCCTACCGCAAATTTGCTGCGGAAATCCCGTCTGTTTGCAGTTCCGCAAGCACTGCAACCGCCTCGGGAACCGCCGACTTCTAAGGTCGTCCGTGAATCCGACACCGCAACCCTTCCCTATCCTACCCGAGCATCCATTGTCACTCCGGCATCGTCATTAGCAAGAGGAGATTGGGGTCTTAAACGAGCACTCCCTGCGAAGTCTACATCCGGCAGATCGTCTAGGCCTGTTGTTAGAGTCAAGGCTCTCGATACCTTCGAACACATTACCGACTTCGAGTCTGCGGCCGACCACACGGTGACCTTGGAGAAATTCCAAGAATTGCACATGCCACTTTCTCTTCCTTCAAAAGTCAACTATGCAACCAGTATCGTCCCGAGACATCAGAGTCCCTTCGAATCGCACGTTGACAACACGAATACTAGCGCGGGTGTCGACGAGACCGGTGCTAAGCAATTCAGGCACTCTGGGCCTTGGCTGGCTGGCCAAACCGAAGCCGAGTTCAATACTTATTTGAATAAGGTGCGCAAAAACAAGCCGGAATTGTTGCAAAAGCTCCGTGAGCGGTTCATCGAGAAGCGAACCGCCGAGCGAAGAAAGCAGGCTCAGGACAATGGGGAAGATTTGGAGGCACTTGCACCTCTGCAAGTCACAGAAGAGGAGTTCCAAACCTATCTGAAGTCGCTTCGTGTCGACCCATTCTCTCTCGGCCCTGTGGTCTTTGAACTTTTGGACCTCCCATCTCCTCCTTCCGTACCGACCGACAGAATCGGCCAGAAGTACTATCAATCTCCCGGAACCAAGCTGTCCTCGGCCGAATACGCCGTATCTGGCCCTCCCAAAACACACCCCTCCGCTGGGTTGTCGTACGCCCGATCGCACGCTCTGATTTACAATCACCCTCAATATGGTCCCCAGGCATACCAGCGTCCAGTGGAGGCCCGTATCTTGCGACCAAAGGGTAGGTTCAAGGGCAAGACCGCCAAGGCTATTGCCGGTGTTGGTGGTATTGCTGTGGAGGATTTGAACGCTATGACTTTTGTGGAGCAAGGGTCGCCCGCCGGTCTGGCTTACTTCGACGCATCTGTCCCTGGTGGCGCCAAGTACTGGGTCACTCCTATCCGTGCCTCCGTTGACTCGGAGGGCAGAATCGGCTTGGCATCTTACCGGGCAAGTGCTACCGCTAAGGCTCCTTACAACATTGAGGACTACAAAAAGCCCAACAGTATCCCCGAAATTGCTCGTGGCGAGCGTTTTGTCCCCAGACTGGATAGGCAACGTCCCAGGCAAAATGCAGCATCGCCACAGGCGGGAGAACCCCAGCAAGCTACAACTGAGGACATCGCCAAGAATTTGATGAAGACCCTTAGCTCCGTATAGAAAAGTGGCTTGAGAGTATGTGAATATATGTCCGTTATTATCTTTTGCATTATTTGAGGGTAGAGAGAGAACAGTTTCTTTGTACGATTAGATCGTTGGATGATGAATGTAAATCTATTTCTGTTCCTCTTTGGTTGTGTAATTTGAGCATTTTATTTGTTGTCTCTTCTCTTCTAGTCTAATTTTCTGGTACTTTAGAAGGAAAAAATAAAAATAAAAATAAAAAAAGGATTTACATCATCTAGGATCCAATTCTTTCTCCCTAGTAATTGCTTATATGAAACCGTGAAGGATTACTACGCTGTAGGTGCTTATCATGAGCTTGCAACATTACTTGATAAGTCTCACGCGCATGAAAGCTGTGTAGCGTAATCGGGCACGGTCTCATGATTAATGAACCGCATGTGATCTCAGTCCTTGAATGTCGGGCACCAAAACAAGTGAATGAAATCGATAATGGTTGGGGTATGATCCTTGAAACAATGCAAGGTTCGTTGCATGTGTGGAAAGAACCGCAACTATTTTGGAATTTCTATACGCACCAAGGTGAGTAGAGAGAAGTCAGAAGATAATAGCCAATTTTGACCGTAGAATATCCTCAAAACTTTAAATATCTTTTTATAAAATTTGATATTTATTTATTTATTTATTTAATTTTTTTTTTTTTTTTTTCAAAAAAATAAATCCCTAAGTTATGGAAAATGTACATGGTGTAAGATGAGAATGAAGAGTATAGATGTTGTTCGGGTAGATCTTTCACCAGTTTCACTATGTAAATGGCGGCCGTACCGACGGATGCCCCAGGCCAGAACCGGTATGGCCCGTGCACTTATCCCGGGAAGGCCTCAAACTGCATCCTCCCACCATCATTCACGCTGCTCATCAACTGCTTTCCTTTTTATATGCTCCACTCGTGTCATTGTCCATGCCCTAGAGGTTGACTTCAAATGTCCACCCTGGGGTGTGCTACGCAAACATGGCGCAAGCAGGTCCTATTACGGACGTTACTCAACGACTCTTTGTAGAGCTGAAGTCCAAGAACGAGGAGACGCGGGTGAGAGCTGCCTACGAGCTCTACGACAATGTTCTCGCCATCTCACGAGGTAAATGTTGCATCCTGGACGTTGTCTGAAAGTTACTGATCTATTCGTTTTCTCTTCTCAGACTGGCCTCCCGAGAAATTCCTTGAATTCTATAATGCTGTTAGTCAGCGCATTGCTCAACTGGTCGTAACAGGTAGCGACGCACACGAACGGATCGGTGGCCTCCTCGCGCTTGATCGCTTGATCGACTTCGACGGGGTAGATGCGGCTCAGAAGACTACTAGATTTGCCAGCTATTTGCGGAACGCTCTTCGCAGCAACGACAATGGAGTGTTGGTGTACGCTGCCAGGGCCCTGGGTCGGTTAGCTAAACCCGGCGGGGCTCTTACCGCGGAGCTTGTCGAAAGTGAGATACAGTCGGCACTAGAATGGCTGCAATCTGAAAGGCAAGAAAGCAGACGATTCGCTGCTGTGCTGGTCATCCGAGAACTGGCCAAAGGCTCACCAACACTTCTATACGGCTTCGTCCCTCAAATCTTCGAACTTATCTGGGTGGCGCTCAGAGACCCCAAAGTGCTTATTCGTGAGACTGCATCCGAAGCGGTCAGGGAATGCTTTGAGATCATTGCCGCAAGAGATTCGCAGGTCCGGAAATCGTGGTTTGCCAGAATACACGATGAAGCGCTTCTGGGTTTAAAGTCCAATAATGTAGACTGGATCCATGGATCTCTATTGGTCCTGAAAGAGCTTCTTCTTAAGGGTGCCATGTTCATGAACGAACATTACAGAAATGCCTGTGAGATTGTGCTTCGCCTCAAGGATCACCGTGACCAAAAGATCCGTGCTCAAGTTGTCCTCACAATTCCTATACTTGCCTGCTACGCCCCTGTCGAATTCACCGAAACATATCTACACAGATTCATGGTCTATCTCCAGGCACAACTCAAACGGGACAAGGAGCGTAATGAGGCGTTCATAGCTATTGGCAAAATTGCTAATGCGGTTGGTGTCGCCATTGCGCAATATCTCGATGGCATCATCGTTTACATACGAGAGGGTCTGGCTATGAAAGCGTAAGCCAAGCTTTGCGCGTATACTATAATTTCCTGTCAGCTAACATTTAGAAGACGAAACCGAGCGGGCGTCAATGAAGCACCCATGTTCGAGTGCATTAGTATGCTGTCATTGGCAGTCGGACCGACCCTCAACAGCTATATGGAATCGTTGTTGGACCCGATCTTTGCTTGTGGGCTGAGTGAATCTTTGACGCAAGCACTATTTGATATGGCACATTTTATTCCGCAGATAAAGCCCACCATCCAAGAGAAGCTTTTAGATATGCTAAGTCTAATCCTAAAGGGAGCTCCTTTCCGACCTCTGGGTTGCCCCGAGAGCAGATTACCCCCGATTCCATCATTTGCTAAAGATTTCGCTCCCCAAGAACTGCACTCGGATGCGGAAATAGCGCTGGCTCTTCATACACTGGGAAGCTTCGACTTTTCCGGCCATATTCTCAATGAGTTCGTTCGTGACGTCGCCATCAACTACGTGGAGAATGATAATTCGGAGATTCGTAAAGCCTCGGCACTTACTTGTTGCCAATTATTTGTTCACGATCCTATCATCAATCAAACCAGTAGTCATTCAATCCAGGTCGTTAGCGAGGTCATTGACAAGCTTCTGACCGTCGGTGTTGGCGACTCAGATTCAGAGATTCGGCGAACGGTTCTATGGTCTTTAGACAGAAAATTCGACCGTCATCTTGCGCGGCCCGAAAACATTCGCTGTTTGTTCCTTGCAGTGAACGATGAAGTATTTTCCGTCAGGGAAGCCGCTATCTGCATCATCGGTCGCCTTTCCAGCGTCAACCCGGCTTATGTTTTCCCGCCTTTGCGGAAGTTGCTAGTCAACCTCCTAACTGGCCTTGGATTTGCTAGCACAGCTCGCCAAAAAGAAGAAAGTGCTCAGCTGATTAGCCTGTTTGTCTCCAACGCGACGAAGCTCATCAGATCTTATGTTGATCCTATGGTGACCACATTGCTCCCCAAAGCCACAGATACCAACCCAGGCGTTGCTGCGATCACACTGAAAGCAGTCGGTGAGCTCGCGAATGTTGGAGGGACGGAAATGAAAACATACTTGCCGCAGCTTATGCCCGTTATCCTGGACTCATTGCAAGACCTTTCATCCCATGCTAAGCGGGAAGCAGCACTGCGCACTTTAGGCCAGTTAGCTAGCAACTCTGGATACGTCATCGATCCATATCTCGAATACCCTCACCTTCTTGCCGTTCTTATTAATATCATCAAAACAGAGCAAACTGGCTCGTTACGCAAAGAGACCATCAAGTTGCTTGGCATTCTCGGCGCTCTGGATCCATATAAGTATCAGCAGATCAGCGAGACCGCACCAGACATTCATCATATCAATGAAGTCCAGACCGTTTCTGATGTGGCTCTTATCATGCAAGGGCTGACTCCTTCTAATGAAGAATATTACCCGACCGTGGTTATCAACACTTTGATGCAGAATATCCTGCGTGAGAATTCCCTGGCTCAGTACCACTCCGCAGTGATTGATGCGATAGTCACAATCTTTAAAACACTGGGCTTGAAGTGCGTGCCATTCCTAGGACAAATTATTCCCGGATTCATAGCAGTCATCAGAGGGTCGCCTCCCACTCGTTTAGAATCATATTTCAATCAGATGTCGATCCTGGTCAATATCGTGAGGCAGCATATCCGAGCTTTTCTTCCTGAGATTATTGAAGTCGTGCGAGACTTTTGGGATGCATCATATCAAGTCCAGGCTACAATTCTCTTACTTGTGGAAGCCATCGCCAAATCATTGGAGGGTGAATTCAAGAAATATCTAGCAGGTCTTATTCCCATGATGCTGGATACCCTTGAGAAGGACACTACACAACGCCGTCAGCCTTCGGAAAGAATCCTCCATACTTTCTTGATATTTGGTACCAGCGGAGAGGAATACATGCACCTTATTGTGCCTTCCATTGTACGCCTTTTCGACAGGACACAAAACCCCCAGAGTATACGCAAGACTGCCATTGATAGTCTTACGAAGCTTTCACGGCAAGTCAATGTTTCCGACTTCTCATCTTTGATGGTTCATTCACTGTCCCGTGTTGTTGCAGGCAACGACCGAATGCTGCGGCAAGCCGCTATGGACTGCATTTGTGCTCTGATTTTCCAACTAGGCCAGGACTTCAGTCATTATATTCACCTTCTTAATAAGGTTCTGAAGCGTTACCAAATCACTCATGTTAATTATCACATTCTTGTTACAAAGCTTCAGAAAGGAGATCCTCTCCCACAGGACCTCAATCCTGATGAAAACTACGCGAGTCTGGCGGATGATACCAATTATGCGGAAATCGGTCAAAAGAAGATGGTTGTTAACCAGCAGCACTTGAAAAACGCCTGGGATGCTTCTCAAAAGTCGACCCGCGAGGACTGGCAGGAGTGGATACGTAGGTTTAGTGTGGAACTCTTGAAGGAGTCGCCGTCTCCAGCTCTGCGTGCATGCGCTAGTTTGGCTGGTATTTATCAACCACTAGCAAGGGACCTCTTCAATGCCGCCTTTGTCTCCTGTTGGACTGAGTTGTATGACCAGTACCAAGAGGAGCTCGTTCGGTCAATTGAGAAGGCGCTCACGTCACCAAACATCCCTCCTGAGATTCTCCAAGTCCTTCTCAACCTTGCTGAGTTCATGGAGCATGACGATAAAGCTCTGCCTATTGATATTCGCACCCTTGGCAAATACGCCGCCAAGTGCCATGCATTCGCCAAAGCGCTCCATTACAAGGAGCTTGAGTTTGAACAAGACCAAAACTCCGGGGCTGTCGAGGCTTTGATCACTATCAATAATCAGCTTCAACAATCAGATGCAGCTATCGGTATTCTTCGGAAAGCCCAGGCCTACCGGGATGTAGAGCTCAAAGAGACATGGTTTGAGAAACTTCAGCGTTGGGAGGAAGCCCTTGCTGCCTATAAGCGACGCGAGAAGGTGGATCCAGACTCCTTTGGCATCACAATGGGTAAAATGCGCTGTTTACATGCTCTCGGTGAGTGGAAGGTGCTGTCCGACCTCGCTCAAGAGAAATGGAACCAAGCTTCCTTAGAACATCGGAGGGCGATTGCTCCCTTGGCGGCGGCAGCAGCCTGGGGCCGTGGCCAATGGGAGCTGATGGACTCTTATTTGAGTGTTATGAAGGAACAGTCGCCCGACCGGTCTTTCTTTGGTGCTATTCTTGCCATCCATCGGAACCAATTTGAAGAAGCGACGATGTATATTGAGAAGGCGAGAAACGGCCTTGACACCGAACTCTCGGCCTTGCTTGGCGAATCATACAATCGTGCCTACAATGTTGTAGTCCGTGTCCAGATGCTTGCTGAACTCGAGGAGATCATTACATATAAACAGAATATTGGGGATCCAGAGAAGCAAGATTCCATGCGCCAAACGTGGAACAAACGGCTGCTTGGCTGTCAACAGAATGTCGAGGTGTGGCAGCGCATGCTTAAGGTCAGAGCACTTGTCACATCACCTCGGGAGAATCTTGACATGTGGATCAAATTCGCCAATCTATGTCGCAAATCCAACCGAATGGGCCTTGCTGAACGCTCACTTGCATCGCTGGAGACTGTGGTGTCTGACATCAATGGCACCCGTGCTGTTGCTCCTCCCGAGGTTACTTACGCGCGACTGAAATTCAATTGGGCTACTGGACGGCAGCGTGAAGCTCTCCAAATGCTGAAAGAATTCACCACAGGCCTTGCGGATGACTTCACTCGGTTCAATGCGCTCATGATTACACAGTCGGATCACAATGGCATCAATGGTGTTAACGGCATTCAGGACGCCAACCACACGGACGCCATGGGCTTACGGGAGCGTATAGGCGATGCTAGCAAGTTTAGAAGGCTTCTGGCAAAGAGCTACCTTAGGCAAGGAGAGTGGCAGACTACTCTACAGAGAGGGGACTGGAAGCCGGAGCATGTCAGGGAGGTCCTTAACGCATATTCTGCCGCTACCAAGTACAACCGTGATTCTTACAAAGCTTGGCATTCATGGGCATTGGCCAACTTCGAAGTTGTGACCACGATTGCAAGCCAGGCCAGTAAGGATGGCACACAAATGGCTCCTATTCCTGCTCACATTGTGACCGAGCATGTGATTCCTGCCATACGTGGATTCCTTCGGTCTATCTCGTTGTCTTTGACATCGTCTTTACAGGACACTTTGAGGTTACTCACACTTTGGTTCACTTACGGTGGTGATCAGGAAGTTTGTGGTGTTGTCACGGAAGGCTTTACAGCAGTAAACATCGATACCTGGCTCGCGGTTACGCCTCAACTCATTGCTCGGATCAACCAGCCAAACAATCGGGTCCGAAATGCCGTCCATCGTCTACTTGCTGAGGTCGGCAAGGCCCACCCCCAGGCATTGGTGTATCCATTGACTGTTGCAATGAAATCAAATGTCACCCGGCGATCACAGTCAGCCAGTAGCATCATGGACAGCATGCGGCAGCACAGTCCGACACTGGTTGATCAAGCCGATCTTGTAAGTCATGAACTAATCCGGGTTGCCGTGCTTTGGCACGAGCTCTGGCACGAGGGCTTGGAAGAAGCCTCCCGTCTCTATTTCGGTGACCATAATGTTGAAGGAATGTTTGCCACTCTTGCACCGCTCCATGAGATGCTTGACAAGGGAGCTGAAACATTACGTGAAGTGTCCTTTGCGCAGGCCTTCGGGCGTGACCTTGCGGAGGCGAAGCACTACTGCATGTTGTACCGAGAAACTGAAGAAATTGGTGATCTGAACCAAGCCTGGGATCTCTACTACACGGTGTTCCGGAAGATAAGCAGACAACTCCCGCAACTGTCCACGCTTGACCTGAAATATGTCTCCCCTAAACTGAAGGACTGTGTGGACCTCGATCTGGCTGTTCCGGGTACCTACCAGAGTGGTAGACCGATCATCCGGATTATGAGCTTTGATCCTATTCTGCACGTCCTCCAGACTAAGAAACGCCCACGAAGAATGACATTGAAGGGCAGTGATGGCAATTCATACATGTATGCGCTCAAGGGACACGAAGATATTAGACAGGATGAGCGTGTCATGCAGCTCTTTGGCCTGGTGAACACGCTCCTAGATAACGATGGCGAAAGCTTCAAACGCCACCTGTCAGTGCAGCGATTCCCGGCCATTCCATTGTCTCAGAGCTCTGGTATCTTAGGTTGGGTCTCGAACAGTGACACGTTGCACGCACTCATCAAAGAGTATCGGGAGAGTCGCCGCATTCTGCTGAACATTGAACATCGTATCATGTTACAGATGGCTCCGGACTACGATAACCTCACACTCATGCAGAAGGTTGAGGTCTTCGGATATGCCATGGACAACACTACCGGAAAAGATCTGTACCGAGTCTTGTGGCTTAAGAGTAAGAGCTCTGAGGCCTGGCTTGAACGTCGGACAAACTACACCCGGTCCCTTGGTGTCATGTCTATGGTGGGTTATATCCTCGGTCTGGGTGATCGCCATCCATCGAATCTGTTACTGGATAGGGTTACAGGAAAGGTGGTCCACATCGATTTTGGTGACTGCTTCGAAGTTGCAATGCATCGAGAGAAGTACCCCGAACGAGTTCCGTTCCGTCTTACTCGTATGTTGACGTTTGCTATGGAAGTCAGCAACATTGAAGGTAGCTACCGGATCACCTGTGAGGCTGTCATGCGTGTCTTGAGAGAAAACAAAGACTCCTTGATGGCTGTTCTGGAAGCCGTAAGTTCTCACATCATATTTTGCAGCTATCATAGAAACATTACACTAACGCTCACGTCCGCAGTTCATTCATGATCCCTTGATCAACTGGCGTCTAGGTATTCGAGAGTCACCGGACCGGATGCCGTTCTCGTCAGAACGCCGACAATCGGTCATCGGCAACATCAACACTGAACACGGTGTCCAGCCCAGCACCTACTCCCGCCATCGGCGGCCGTCCATCCTTGAAGGTGGCATCTTGGACGCTCAAGAGGGCATCCCTAACGAAGCTCGTGAAGCACAGAATGCACGAGCCTTGCAAGTTCTAGCGCGCGTCAAGGAGAAGCTTACGGGCCGGGACTTCAAGCCGAGTGAGGAGCTCAATGTCAGCGACCAGGTTGACAAATTGCTCGCCCAGGCCACCAGCGTTGAAAACATCTGTCAGCACTGGATTGGATGGTGCAGTTTCTGGTGATTTCTCTATCGTTGTTTCTCTGCAGTCTCTTACTTCTGGAGTATGACGGCGTACATTGCGATCCGACGGTTTTGCAGGGCAGGGATCGTTTCCGATCAGTCATTCAATTTTTTTTTTTTTTTCTATCTTCCTATCTTTCTATCTTTCGCCTGTAGACTTATTGTGTTCTAGCGATTCCCGTTGCTATGTTATGAAGTGGGCACTCGGGAGCAGTGTTTATAATAAATGTTACTTGATTTTGCACTAATCATAGTATCAAGTCTTGTTACCATGAAATCCCATAGCTTCAATCACACTTTAGCAATTATGTCCAGAAATCGAAATCTTTACAACCATCCAACAAAGCCACAAAGACAAGCTCCCAACCCAATCCCCAAACTACTGCAGCCAAGGAAGAAGCTAACGCACTCATTCTCTAAATCCACCTTGGCAACAACCCATTAGATCCTTGTTAGTACACGTGCAAGCCACCCCAAAATAGGAAAAGTATACGAGAACGAACTCCACAAGCCAACACTACGTATAGTGCACTAACCGTACCCTGTAGTATCCAGATACGCAATAATGAAAGTTTCACCATTACTCCGTAACCACGGTTCAATTTGATTTCCGGGGTAGAACCTGGAACCTGGAGCCTGGAGTTTGAAACCCGTTTTTTCCTTTTCCTTTTTTTTTTTTTTTGGGGGGG
>ML742292.1:0-37633 GCA_009193465.1 Aspergillus avenaceus
TTCTTTTTTCTTTTTTTTTTTTTTCCTCCTTCTTTCTTTTAAGGGTTTTATCAAGGCACTTAAGACCAAATGGGTATGTATGAGGGGTAATGGGTTGGAGATGCTGGTGGTTAGAAATGAAAGAAAGGGGGTGTTTGTTGTGTTGCTAACGGCGGGCGTTTCTACTCGTGCACCTGAAACAAAAAGGCTGCCCCCAAGTGATTGACGTAGTGTTCTGTAGGGCAGACTAAAAATATGTTGCAAACTCATACCCTATGAAATTCACTATTGGCTTTAAAAACAGCTAGGGGTGAGTCAGTCAATTAGTGATTTATATAACATATGCTTCAAATAATACAGTAGAAATGTGGGGGGTTTTTTTTTTTTTTTTCCTTTCTGTTTTTTGTCTTCTTTCCACTTCTCATTTCTTTCCCACTGTGCATCCTAAATCTACTATTATCCATACAGCTCCCACCAAGTTCTTTGGTAAACCCTTCGAAAAAAAGAATTGTGATAATGAGAAATAAATGACAATGTAAGGGTGTAAATAAATTGCCTCTGTGATCCATGATGAACTCTGAGCATCCTCGATGGATCGAGTTCCTGAGAGATCCAGCTAATTATACGCCTACCCTACTTCAACCCATATGAGTTCGGATATAGGTATCATGTAAAGACAATCAGCAACTGCAAATAATCAGGTGGTTACCCGCGTGAGCAAGTAAACCTTGAATTGACGGCGGACGGAAATCAAGCTTTATTTATTTACACAACATTGAGAAAAAATGTCAACAAGTCACCAAGAGTCTTCACCGGACTTGCGGGCCTAACACACTGTTAGTTGAAAGTTGAATTGTAAAGCGTAGCGGGCCATGGGCTTACCCTCAGAGCATGTGGTCCACCAAGCTCTTTCTCCAAGCCTTCCGGGTATGTCTTGGGAACGCTAGGCTTGTCTGGATAGTAGAAGCTCACAACCCCACAGAAACTAAGAAAGGTTGCCACAAAAACACCCAAGTGAAAGAAGCCCTTGCGGGAAGTAACGTGGGTGTACTGCTCGGGACTGAAGACTCCGAGGATTTCGTTCTCCTCATGCACGGGTTCACCAAAGTTTCTTCTCTCTTGCTTGTCCCACCAGTCACCGTAGGGATCTCTGAACGCACGCTTAACACGGGGAGGGTTTTGGTAATTGCCGTTCTGCGTGTTGTAACGAGAAATGTCAATGGGTGAGAAAACCCAGTGATTATGACAGATTTGCACACCATACCTGTAAAGGGTCATCAAGCTCTGCAGCTGCAAGAATCCGACCTTGCGAGAAAGAGGCTCGGGGGGCGCCATAACGGGCAACCACCTGAGGCAAGCGACGGGTCAGAATCCGTTGGGACAACATCTAAAGGCATAATTAGTATTAGACGATAAGGTAGGAAAACAATTAGGTACATGGGAAATTCTTTTAGCACCTTTCTGCTGTACACAGCGGGGATGTAGCTGTCAACAAAGGATGGGCGAAACGCTCACTCAACATAAGTTTGAAGTTGAAGGCGACAATGACGGGATCCGGATTGGAGGTTTGCGGCCAAGGGCCATTTATGCCTCAGGCAATAAAACCCCGAGCTCAGGCCCGCGCTTACATACACGTCGATGGTACCCGTCATCACAGTATGAAAAAACCACCTCTTTACGTATTCCCTCCACCAAACGAGATTTTTCTGTCACTGGCCGCGCTACAGTACCGATAACTATGCCAAATTTCTCGTGGCATTCCAACTCAGTTATAGCTACACGTTGATGCCATTTTCTCCTTTTTCGACTGTGTCCTCGTTGGGAAAGCTGGGGTCAGCTGTGAGGAGGGCCCCTGTCTCCGTGGTTACAAGACATGCAAAACGGCAGCCCAAATGGCATTTCACAACAAAATGAGCGCGTGACCCCGGAAATTGAAGCTGTTTCGACCGACCTGCCTGCGCCCGAAAATTGCATCGATCCCACGAACCTCGAATCGAATTTTACCGAGCTCAAAGGACATGAAGCTGCGCCTGATAACGCAGAGGGGCCTCCCTCTAAAAAGCGGAAACTTGTAGGCCCGGCTGCTCCCCGCCGCTCAAGCTCGCGGCCGGCATCACCTCCATGGAAGAAAGTTGGCGTTGACGGGCCGACATCCTTCATTCAAGATGGCAGGCGCAAATCTTCTCGGTTTAATGCGATTCCACTCGAGTTACAACCATCAACGGACAAAAGGCATACACGCGCTACTCAGAAGCAGCCTGGGGGTAAAAACCTCTCCAACAGTGGGAAAGTTATTACGCCAATGCCCTCGCGCTCGGAGACCAACGGGCGATCTGTTAGTGGCTACGCAGCAACCAACGGATCACCAAGAAGCCTGTCAACAAGGGGAATCATCGGAATCCGACGTGTATCGCAGTCCCCAGCACCCAAAGAAATCAATGCGAGGACGAGATCTCGAAGTTCGGGTACCTCAACCTCCCTACGAACTTCTAGCCTCGGCGCGAGCGGATCGACTCTCATAGCTCGCGGTTCTAGCGAATCTGGAAGAGGTGTAGACGACCTAGATATTGATGATGATAATGGAAATAGCCAAAGAATCCCGAGGCTCAGGTTCAAGGTGAAAAAACCATCGCTTGGGATCCAGCATCCTTCTCATGTACTGGCTCCCCGGAAGCATGGTTCCTTGAGGGATTGGCTCGACAGCGAAAGTGCGAACGCACGGGATGATGTAGTCGCCACGCCGACAGAAGCGCTTGAAGAGGCACAGAAGCGGGCCCGAGTAGCCATAGCATTAGAGCCTGGTGGTCTCCTTAGCCCAGATGTATGTTCTGCTTATATACCGGAACAACAAGAGGAACCGCCGCCGCAGTATTCTCATCAAGACCATCTCGTGGCACATGCTGTATATTTCAAAAAGCTTCTTGATCAAGAGCATAAACGCCACCGCCATACCGCAAAGCTTTTCGCTCAATGGTGTGCAGATGCGTGGAGAAAGCGCAACAAGGATCCAGACGACATTCTAAAAGAACAACAGGAAGAGATGCGTGGCAAACGGAAGCAGCTCGCTAAGGATCTTCAAAAAATGTTTGACTTGGCTCGTGCAGAAGTGGATAGGATCCGCTTGGCTCGTTGGGAGGAAGAACGAAAAGCCGAAGACCAACAAGCTCTAGATCGTGCTATAAAACAGTCTACTATGCTCTTTGAAAAAAGACGGATGGAGATCCTTGGAGAAACCGGAAGTGAAGCACCGGGGTCTAGCGACGATGATGAAACAGATGAAACATCTGACGAGTCTGGCTATGAAAGCAACATGTCATCAGCGGAATCTGAGATTGAAGACGATGACGGCGTTGATGATGATAAGGATCTGACTGCGGAGGAACTGCGTCTTAAATATGCAAATCTGCCAGCTCCTGGTGATTCGGACCACGAGTCCCAAGCTTCCGAGCAGACGGCTTCGTCCAAGAGTGACAACAATCCATTGGCCGATTATATGTCAAACGATATGAACAATTTCAGGTCGCCATCAGATGATTTGTCACCGGGAAATTTTCAACTTGAGGATGTTGATCCGATGCTCATTGATGCTAGTGATGAGGCTTCGACGGATATGGATGATGATATGGGCGAAAGCGACGAGGGCCATGACTCAACTGATGCTGATATTGATTCAGGCGAAGAAAAAGATGCTGGACTGGGGCTGTTAGGATTCTTTTCTACGAAAGACTTTCTGCTGGGTGGTAATGACATCCGGGATGCGAGTGGAGAAGGTGAGGGTCCCGCTGTAGACGACATCAACTTAAGGTTGACATGCGATGATGAAGATGAGGAGTCGGGTGACCCAGATGAAGTCTCACTGGTCCCTACGGGACCGACGATGTCAGATACAATAGTTCGAAGCACGGCCGAATCCTCTCATGTCTCTGGGAACAGCTCTTCTGAAAATAAGGTTTCTGGTGTGGGAACAATGCATACCACTAATTTGGACGATGCAGTTACATTTGAAACCTCACTCACATCAACATTTTCTCAACCCCAAGAGGAATCGAGCCCACACCAGCATGAAGCTTCTCAAAGTGGAGGACCTTCTAGTGAAGCATCGCCTGGTACACTTGCTACAAGACCTTCCGAACCCGAGTCCGTGTCCTCTTATGAAGCACCTTTCAGAAAGCCTACCCAGTTATGTGAGTCATATGATCCTGGGTTGAAGACTCCAATACCACATCTGCTTCGGGGAACCTTGCGCGAATACCAGCACTTTGGTTTGGATTGGCTTGCTGGTTTATATACCAATCACATAAATGGCATTCTCGCAGATGAAATGGGGCTTGGCAAGACCATTCAGACCATCGCTTTACTTGCACATTTGGCCGTGGAACATGAGGTGTGGGGGCCACACCTTGTTGTTGTCCCCACAAGTGTGATACTCAATTGGGAGATGGAGTTCAAAAAGTGGTGTCCAGGGTTCAAGATAATGACTTATTATGGTAATCAGGAGGAGCGTCGGCAAAAGCGCAGAGGCTGGATGGACGATACTCATTGGAATGTCTTGATTACTTCTTATCAGCTGGTCCTGCAAGACCAGCAGGTGTTAAAGAGAAGGAGCTGGCATTACATGATCCTGGATGAGGCACATAACATTAAGAACTTTCGTTCACAGAGATGGCAAGCTCTGCTGACGTTCAGGACACGAGCGCGACTACTACTTACTGGTACACCACTCCAAAATAGCCTAACTGAACTATGGTCGTTGTTGTTTTTCCTGATGCCATCCGACGGCGATGAAACAGGCATCGAGGGGTTTGCAGACTTGAGAAATTTCTCCGAGTGGTTCAGACGCCCTGTAGAGCAAATCCTCGAACATGGCCGAGAAACAATGGATGATGAATCGAAACAGGTCGTCACTAAGCTCCACACCGTCTTGAGACCTTATATATTACGACGCCTGAAAGCCGATGTTGAAAAGCAAATGCCGGCGAAATATGAACACGTCGTCTATTGTAGGCTCTCGAAGCGACAGAGGTTTCTTTACGATGGCTTTATGGCCAGGGCACAAACCAAAGAGACTCTCGCCTCTGGAAACTATCTCTCTATTATCAATTGTTTAATGCAGCTACGAAAAGTTTGCAACCACCCGGACCTTTTCGAGACTCGGCCAATATCTACATCCTTCGCGATGCGACGCTCTGTAGCTTCCCATTTTGAAATAAAGGAGTTTCTTGTTCGCCGCCGACTTCTGTTCGAACATCCCCTCGACAAACTTGACCTAGACTTTCTTAATCTGGTCCCAATCTCAAGGGAAGATATCTCCCGTCGGCTGGCAGATGATAGCACCAGACTCATGGCTTACGGGCCTTTCAATAGACTTCGTGAAAGACAATACCACCGAACTAATTGGGATATGGGGTTTGACGGTTCAACCGTACAGTCTACGCTAGAGTCTTTAGAGAATGACTACAGAAAAAGGAGAATGGCGGAGCTGGAACGGTGCCTATACTTTGAGTCTAAGCGACATGGTCGTCGTCCTGTCTATGGGAGTAGTCTCATTGAATTCCTCACGGCGGATAGCAAACAACACCCTACGTCAAACGGGCCGTTACGCAAAAGGTCATTAGCGGACTGGTTGTCAAGCAGATCGTCTATCCTTGCATCGATGATCTTGTCTATTGAGGAGCGGGCGCACGCCATGGATGGCTACATCCAGCGGTTTGCTTGCGTGACTCCAGCTGCGGTTGCTACTGGGACTACGGAGGCAGCTCTTACTCCAATCGAGACTCGACACCTAACCAATAATGAGAGATTCCCGCCTTACGATCCTTTTCATGAAGCGCAAATGCGGCTTTCTATCGCATTTCCAGACAAGAGACTCTTGCAGTATGATTGTGGCAAACTCCAGAGGCTTGACAAGCTACTTAGAGACCTCAAAGCAGGTGGCCATCGGGCGTTGATTTTCACGCAAATGACTAAGATGCTTGATATTCTAGAACAGTTTCTCAACATCCATGGGCATCGCTACCTTCGCCTAGATGGCACCACCAAAGTCGAGCAGCGTCAGATTCTTACAGACCGTTTCAACAATGACAATCGTATCTTGGCATTCATTCTATCTAGTCGGTCAGGTGGCCTCGGTATTAACCTGACGGGTGCTGACACTGTGATCTTCTATGACCTCGACTGGAACCCGGCGATGGACAAACAATGTCAGGATCGTTGCCATCGTATCGGACAAACGCGTGACGTTCACATCTACAGATTTGTCTCAGAATACACAATCGAGTCGAATATCCTTCGGAAAGCCAACCAAAAGAGGATGCTCGATGATGTCGTTATTCAGGAGGGTGAGTTCACCACTGATTACTTTACCAAGCTGGATGTCCGTGATATGATGGGCAGCGAGGAAGTTTTGGAGGAGCAGGATGAGGCGAGTGCAGCAATGGACCGGGTCCTGGAAAACCGAGTTTCTGGTGGTTCACGGGGTTTCGAACAGGCAGAGGACAAAGAAGATATCGATGCGGCGAAAAATGCTCAAAAAGAGTTAGAGCATGCAGACGACGGAGACTTTGAAGACCGGAGTGTTTCGCAAAGCACACCCGCCCAGACTCAGGCTGGTACACCATTAGTCACTAGCCCAGGCGAAGTCGGAACTCCTGTATCTGGAGCAGACGAGCCGGCTGATGAGGAACTGCAACCTAATCATATTGACGATTACCTCATACGGCTTATAGAATGGAACGTGAAGGATGAGCCGCTCGTATTGCCGCCCGACAAGAGTAAGAAGAAGTCTAAGAAAGGCAAAGAACATCGTTTCCGCAAAAAACGCCGTTAAGAACGAATGGTGGAGGCTAAAATCGGAAATGGCAATCTGATTGACTTGCTTTGGGAACAAATCTCTGTGCCGGAGCTTGTGTGCCAGCCTCTAGCTGGCTAAAGAGCTGATGTAATTGTATCCAGTGATTTTATGTCCTCAGTGTTTGATGCAGTATTATTTCCCGGTTCACTTGATCTGCAGTGTTTATTGATTGGAGTTAGAAGGCGCCCGTCATGGAAAAGAAAGCATATGTCTTGTAAGGGCTTAATCCCTTCATTTTGTTTGTTGTAGATCTTCTCTTTCAATTCCCTGTATTTGTCTTGGTGGTCTGGCAGTTAAGATGGCGAACATGGAATTTTAGCAATGTTCACAACGCATTGTCTCATTGGCCATGGATAATGAAATAGCGGTGGTTTCAGCTAGATACCAGGGTCTTGCATACGGTCAGATCAAGCAATGGTGAAACAGGGCCTATTGACCTAAGAAAGAGAGTTTATGGAAACAAGGCCTAGAATAGGCCGATAACATCGATATCCACGATTAACTCTGTACTGGCCGATTTCCGAGGAAAACATTTATGTGCCACTGGACAATGCATTGATAGGGTGCCTAAAAGGAGTTGTTAGATAGAACCGTAGAAGTTTTAGAACTATTAGTAAATGACTTTATGAGAAGCAGACCGGCAAAGTTTATGCGCAACATTGTCCTGAAACATATCCACTTGGGAAAGCACCAACCATAAACTCCCTAAACCACCAGTACAGCGTACTAAATGGCAAAAGTCTACCTGGAAAGGATTGGTGTGTCCCATTGTTGTGGGAAATTCCTGTTGCCAGTGTGCTGTGGTGGCTAAAAGAGTTTTTTTTTTTTTTTTTTTTTTTTTTTTTTTTTGTTTGTTTTTTTTTTTTTTTTTTTTTTTTTTTTTTTCCCTTCCCCTTCTAGAGACTCTTTTTACCCACCAATTAATCTAAATAACGGGTAATTATGGCAGGCAGAAATGCCGAGGTAATGGAGTCGCTGAAATGATGACATTTTGGAAAGGTATAAAGTCTAATGAAAGTAGAACCATGGAAGTAGTTGGAGTCGGTTACCAAAGTCAGATAGTAGCGCTGGGAGCAACAGCTGGCTCCAACAAGTGATAACATTTGATTAAATGTTTCACAAGGATCCACTGATCAGCTACCAGACCTTCAGGGGCTGGGACTGGAGTAACATGGAGAAAGAGAGTAAGTACTTACGGCCGTAGTTTGTGTCGAAAGGGTTAGTGTAGGAGAGGAAGAGCCATCGATCACGTCCACGGAGGCTTATTGGGAAACAAGGGACACTCGGACCAGGAATGTAGATCCATGAGTAAGTATACTCCGGAGTACAGTGTCTGAACTTCGAGGTATGGGAGCTGATTTACATCTCATCTAAAAGATGAACGGCCGTTTTCCTGTCTTAGAGGAAGAAGTTCGGACGTTTCGGAGCAGTGTACAGATCCGGAGAGTTCATTAAACTAGATCGAGAGCTTCTGCACGTTCAACAATGCTATTTTGGGTAATGATAGTTCGTGTCTGTGATCTTCTTCGGACACTAGGATTTCTCTACATAGTACGGTGGTGGACTTATCGGCAATTAGTGTGCACGCGAGGACCGTTAGCCTTGTGGATTTCTGGAGCTCGCGACTGAACTCTATATCAAATGACTACTGCTGCTGCTACTGCTACTATTACGACTAAGTACTAGTTGCTTTACAATATCTAGTGGGATCTGCGGATCCTTCGGCCGAACTGCATACCTAGTAGGACGTAATAGACCGAATTGAGAGGAGGATACAGTCAGGACTCGGGAGGGCCACATCTTCTGGGCCCTATGATGAGTCAGTACCTAGAAATCACTCCCAGATCTCCCCAACTTTTTTCACTAGGTACCGCCTTCATTTACCCCGTCAAAGCTAAACGCTGTTTCGGATTTTATACCATTGTCGCGGAGTTTGTTCGGTACAAATAGAAACTTTGTTTGAACCTTCAAGAGAGGAAAATAATAATAAAGAAAGAAAGAAAGAAAAAAGAAAAAGAAAAAATACCCCCTATTATTCTAAAAAAGAAAGGGGGGGACAGGGGAGGGACCCAAATGAACAGAATAAAAGAATAAGAAAATTATCAAAGGGCAGATAGCCTATCATTTGGAACCCTGAACCAGAATTCTTATCACCCACGTGGATGCCAGTTGGAATGGAAATAACTTGAATGATGGTACCGATGATTCGACAGATTGTTAAAGTTTTTTTTTTTTGGGGGGGGGGGTGGTTGAAATTTTGCATTTCTGCAAATCCCTCCCCTCGGCACTAGCAAACGGTTTGAGTATGGTCTCCGAGAGGCAAAGGCGAGGTTCCTTGGAAACGGTTGTAAATCACGCGGATGTGATCATCGCTGCTGTTTTTGCCGATGACTATGCCGACTGAATTATGGCAAATCATGCTAAGTTTCCGCATGTATCCATTGCTGTGGCTGATACCTTATAGGGAGCCGTTGTGGTACATACCTAATTAGCTAATGTAACATCCATAACATGATTAAGCTATGACCGAATCATACAGGATTTTGGTATGAATAGGATCTTGGGATCACGTTACCATACATAAATGTAACTATATATGTATTTACTACTCAGAAGAGTTACGTGTGAAAATATGAAAATATGAAAATTGTTCGGAATACATCGCATTCCAGATTTATGTATGTATCTACATTATGTACATACATACATACATAACAAAGTACTGCCTTCAAATATCTCCGATATCGCTTACTAAACAATACCTGCCGTTAAGAATTCCGAACACCGGGTGTACCTTTCGCGGTACGTAGATGAATGTAATCCGTAAAGTCTCAGTCCGTTGGGCTTGCTATCTAGCAAATCAGCGGAGTGCAGAGGTGTAATGACAGCAAGTCGATCCGACCTTTCTCCTGCAAATCAGAGCCCATCCGGCTGAGTCTCCGAGCCAATCATCGACACAGCAAAAATTACCTATGGAGTACTAGGTATTAGGTACTATATGTACCACTGAACCCGTTACCCGACATGGACGAGTCATGGACGGTTGCAAAGCAGTTGAACAAGGTCCATATATAGCTATAAATCCCAACCTACAGCGTAATAGACGTGATGCAGGCGCATGAGGATCTCCCGTCTAATGATCGGGGTCGTGGCCGTGTTAATATAGAGTATACTAGCCAGTGTTCAGTGGAACCTATTGAGTGCAACACTAATGATGCAATATCGACAGAATAGAACAGCTTATTAACTTCAGAATATTGATAAATCTAGCCCAGCTATCCATGATGATAACACTCTGCAGAGTTCAAGCATTTTGGTTGGATATGTGCTGTGGAAGCCATATACAGCGTATTGCGCCAAAGATGTCCCCCAAAATGACAGACAATGGATCGTTACAAAAGAGTGCCCCTATGTTGATTTATTATTTTAGTCCTTCACAGTCCTATATTGGGGAGTTTTGTGCTCTGGGTTCAATTTTAGAACATACTATTCCTCGAGTTCGATGAGATATTAGCTGAGGAGACAGTGCAAAAGAGAAATGATTGGCCTCATTGAGGTAAAAGTAGAGTGGGGTGTGTTTCCATGATGCGAGATTATGCTGTAAACTGCAGCAATCAATTCTGTTGTAGATCAGGTCAGGTCAGGTGCGTTTTGAGACATTTTACAGTGGAGAAGGCGTGAGGCTTGGATCAAATCATATCGATCGATCATTGCTCGTTCCCACTCGAGTAGCTGGCTAGTCGACGGGAACCTTACGGAGTACTAGGTAGAAAGCAACTATTGATGAGTTGAGGACCTTTGGGGTGATCAACGAGGAATTGTTCCACCGGCGAGAGATTGATCGTCACTCCTCCCCTCCTGGATCGATTAAGAAATTGTGAAGGGATTTGCAGGACTCCACTCCGAAAAGCAGCCGGAGGATGGAACCTGGAGGGGTTAGTAACCTAGTCTTGCCCGCTGGTGCAGACTCCAGACTCCTGAGTGCAATCTGAGAGCTCTCACTCTTCACGGTCTCCACTCCTGTCAAGGGCTAGGCAGTCTAGTTGCAGCACTATTCACCTTCGCTTCCTGGCAATGTCGTTGATAGTACGAAAAGTCGGTGGATGAAATCATTCCATGCCACACAGTTGCTTTGGGTAAAATAAAAAAAGTTTGAAATAAATAACTTGAAATAAATAAAATATAGAAAGAAGAATAAATAAAGAAAGAAAACACCTCTCTTTTTCTTATTAATTTCTTTCCCTTACCCCCCGAGTCTATTGCAACTGCGCAATTTTCTTGGTCAAAAGGGGGGAAGAAAGCAAAAGAAAAATAAAATAAAATAAAATAAAATAAAACACTGAGAATCACTATCGGAAGTAAAACCCCGACTTTTCTAAACACAACTTTTCAAACAAGCCACATGGTAGAGAGTAAAGTATTGGCTAGTTTTCAACGGTGCTCACAGAAGTTTAGTTGCACACTGTGGTTCCTTGGTTGGGGTTCCGATCAGCCGCTGGGATTTGATCACTTGATCTGCTATGGAGATATTTACGGAGTACACGACAAGAAGTCAAGAGTATATTAAATTAATTAATTAAAGCCTCACCCTAGCCAAAAATAGGACGATGACGATGACAATTACAAGGATAGAATCCCTCGTGGTGATATCTGCAGGAGATTAAAGTATTTGTATATACTAAAACCCCTGTCAGATGTCAGATCTCGCAACGCCTTCTATTTTTGTGACGATTATGCTATTGTTATGCGAGCAGATCAAAACAAAGTGATAACTAAATTGCAACAACTACCTTCAGATAAAATATAGACCAGATGTAATTAGAATTACAACAGCGAGGGGATAAGCATGTTCTGCTCCGCGGATTGTTCCATCCAGAGCCATTCCATTAGAAATTCTTCTCCAAATACCACCCATGGAATGACGATTTGTGGTTGAGGGTAGGAACATCTTCCGGTTCTCAAGCACTCGGGATAAATGGCAAGCAAGCCTAGCCGATGTCAAAGATGGTAGATAGACCCTTCTCCAACAGATCAATAAACACAATTTTACAGTAATAAGTATTCTGTCTGTACTCCGTACTGTTCGCAAAAGGTCGCGGAAAAGTGTGGAATGATTCCGCTACATGTTGTTTGACCAAAGACAGAGCATTCACACCTACACCGACCAGGGGTATCTCCGTAAACTTTCTGTTCTAGCAGCCACTTTACTAAAATCACCTAGAACTGTATGGAGTGGTGCCTAGGATAAAATACGCACTAATACGGCGCCCACGTGCTATAACTTGTCCATGATTCACGCATCGAGCAGACAGATTACCTATGGTGCCAGTGAGCCTAGAGATACCGATTCCAGCGTCCCACTTGTGAAGGATCCGCAGCTATTCCTAAACAGGAAGCTCCTTGTCTGCGCCAAGCAGCAATTTGGGTTTAGAGTCTCCATCATAACCATTGGATGGAGGATCACCCCCTTAGTGGCCAACTCGGAGTAAACTGAATCTGGTTAGATTGTGAGGATCTTCCTGTGAGCCTGGCCTGAGAGTCAATTAAATCAAATTTCACCATTTGGGTTCCGTGGAATTTTCTGTCTCACGAGAATTGTTTATCTGGTCCCTTTACAGTCTTACGGGTCAGTCTAAATCCCATAAAATAGCTTTGGAAGGCCAATAAAAATAAATACATAAACAATGATGGTAATAATAATGGTTAATGATAATAATAATTATGAAATTATAAAACAGCGCCCCTAAGGGGCAAACAAATGGCACCGTCAGTTTTGACATGAACAGGGGCGGAAACACTCTAGTACTGGTACAGTACATTGTTGATTAAATACTGAAACTATTGACGGGAGGCATGGAAACAGTCCAATCAGGTACTCGATCGGACCATTGATTGAGGGCGATGGGGCTGAAAAAGAAAAGAGCATGACAAAAAGGAGTTGATAGGGCAAGTGACACATCGATTGAAGATATTGACTCATCCTACTATTAAGTAATAAAAAATGGAAGGAAAGAAGGAGAATCTGGGCTGCTTTGTAAGATTCATACATACAAACATACATACATGTTATCGTGTCTGCTGTGGTGTGGATGGAAGGCAAGTCAGATTAACAACTCCAAATCAGAATTCCAAGAAAGATGATCGACGGAAAAAAGCTTACTTTGAATCCCAGCAGTATGGAAAATTACCCAGGTAAACCAATTGAATCGGTAATTCTAATTAACGAAAAGCAAGACAAATAAAATGATAATAACAATAATAACAATAATATTGAAACATAAAATTCAAAACCAGATAATGCAGTGTTGAAACTTGAATGACAGGACCCAAGGCACTGGAAGTATGTACCGTAACCAACGACTAAAAACCCGACCAAACTGCAAGCTCCACCACACTAAAGAAGTGGGTCACTCGTGGGCGATGTCGTTCCCTGGACATCATTTTGCTGGGTAGATCTCCCTTCTCCCCGAATGAACTGCTTCACTGGGCACGAGCTTCTCAAGTCCGTACTCCGTACTTCGACTTATCCACTTCTCCTCATGGCGTGCTGTTGGCTGGAGCGGCTCATGTGGCCCCCCAAATTCACGTAGCAGGATCAACCAGTAATACACCCACTGCATTTATCGTCTTGTACATATATCTTTAGATCCCCCGATCTCTTTTGTCGAATGCATTAGTTCTTTCTGCTATCCCTATGCCCTCGTGTCTTCGACCACCTTCTTGACTCAGATTCTTTCATACTTGCCGCACCTACTATATATCCATACTTAAAGTTGAAGATTTCCCCAACTTTTCGTTGCTGTGTCGAATCACACCATCATTTCCAACTATCTTACCCTTTTTTTTTTTTCTCTTTTTCTTTTTCTCTGTGATATAATTGAATCTATTGGCAGCTCAGATATCTTTGTTTATCTTATCGAGCAGACCAATCGTGAGGACTAATCATGAAGAATACAATCCCGTCTGATGTGTGGGAGAGGAAAAAAGCTTTAATTGCAAAGTTGTACAAGGATGAAGAATGGCCTCTTAAACAAGTCATCAAGCAAATTCGCTCAGATGATTTTAACCCCAGGTGAGCCATTTCTGAATATCTTGCATCCTGTTAGGGAGAGAGGGAAAAAAAAAAAAAAAAAAAAAAAACATGGACTGACCATTCATCTTTCTTTAGCGAGACTCAACTGCGGAGTAGATTAAAAAAATGGCGTGTTACAAAACCATCTCGCCAGACTCGGAAAAAATCCCACGATGACCAACAGGATGTCAATGGAGACAGCAGTAGCCACGGGACAGGGTCTCCAAAAGGTGAAACTCCAGTTTCACCCAAGACCCAGCTTTATCCGGCACAGAAGCAAACTCCTACGATCTTATCATCTACAGACACAGACTTGTATGTAGCCGATGGGGCTTACATACCCCATGATCTCCCTACAACAGGCCCATTTGATGGCCATCATGTTTGGCCCCGTGACCGGGATTCTTCCGTGGTGATGATGCCAAGTTCCAACGCTTTTGAGCAATCTCACACTTCGCTGGTGGATGGAGTTCTGTTGGATTCGGCCTCGCGAATGGCCCCTGCTTTTCACAATGCCTCATATGCAGTGGCTACTGGCCCATGCATAACAAACCCGACCACCACGACAGCGGCGCCTATCAATTGGGCTGTTCCTCAGTGGTACCCGATGCAGCTTGAGGCAGGGACACAACCTCCAACCATGCCGTACTATACTACCGCACCCCTCAGCCCACCTATCGACCAGGCGTTGCAGATAGTTCCTCCTCACCCACCTCATCGGGTGTACTCACCACCCTCCCCGGGGTGCTCATTTTCGCATGAGCAGATGTTCGATTTGCATGAAACATCAAAGCCATCTGTTCGTACCATGTCTGTCCCTTATGGCCCGGGTACCGCTGGCGGTCACCCAAGCGTCGAGCAAAAAGGACGACAGCAAACCCCTATGGAGAAGAAGACGTCGCTACCATCTAAGTTACACAACCAACATGCGGCTGGCTTAGTGACTCCGCCTTCCCCATTCTTTCCGAGTGGACAGCCTGTATTGTGTGCACCGGCCTATCAATATTAAACAGAGCACCGTTCAGCATTGTTCTTTGGGTCTCCATTAACATAGCCCTCCTCCCCAACTTTTTTTGTTGGGGGGGGAGGGGGGTGCTTATTAACACATTTCCCCCAACATCATTGCACATATAGCTTGTAATATGTTGTTATACCTGGTTTCTCTTTTTCCATTCATTGTTTCTAGCTTCCCCCGCCTTCGTTCCCTCCTCCATTTTCTTTACTTTTCTCTTTCTTCTTCCAGCTTTGGTTTGTTTATACTTACACGACATTCGAAAAGAAAATAGGTGGGGTCGTTTTTTCATAAGTGGTACACAGAATAATGATGCTGCATGATCTCAGCGGGTTATGAGGTCCCTGGCGTAATGCAGGTTTGGTGGAGTTCTTTATGTTGTTATTTATTTATTGCCCCCTCCGCGTTTTCATTCCTTTTTAAAGGTTCTCATTTTCTGATATCCATGAGCAAAGACGGAGTTACGGAGTTGTTATGTACAGTACAGTTAACTATATCAATGATTTTTTGATCGGCTATTACATGATATCTTTATCGGATCCTTAATACTTATGCCATATCTCTGTTAAAGCCCCGGTGCTTAAATATATTTGCTAGAACCTTCGAATTATTGTGGAAGATTGAATAGAATTCAGTTACCCAAGCAATTGGCAGAAGGGTTTGTAATTCATCTTACCCGACAACGGACCTCGGCATATGGAAAGGTGGGGAAAAGCTTCTCACCATTCTCTTGGTCACTTTTGATGTGATGCACAAGTGGTCAGTTGAAAAACTTATCCAATTTAATCTAAATGTTCTTTGCCCTTTTCCTGCGATCCTCACGATCGAATATAATCTATCATCCGCCAAAATCCTATTACAACTGTAATTATCCTCAACCGTTGAACAAACATCATCAACATGCGTGCTATCCAAGTTAAAGAATACGTGAAGGTCAGTAATACCTGCAAGTCCAACCCAATATATATATATATATATATATAACTGTCTCTCTCTCTCTCTCTCTGTGTGTGTGTCTGTCTGTGTGTGTTTTTCTTTTAACAAATGTTACTTATGTAGGGGCCTCTGGAGCTTCAAATTACCTCCCTTCCCACTCCATCTCCATCGCCAAACGAATATCTGATTGAAATACATTCGGCAGGAACTAATTTCTTCGATTTACTCCAAATACAAGGCAAATATCAACACCAACCTCCCCTTCCATGGATTGGAGGTGCCGAATTTGCTGGAACTGTTCTGGCCTTGCCCACATCTATACCTGCCTCGCGAGCTTGCTTCAGAATCGGTGATCGAGTTTTCGGTGCCACCCAAGGTGCTTATGCTACCCACATTCTTGCCCCTGAGCATACTCTGCTCCCTGTCCCAAACGGATGGAGCTTCGAAGATGCAGCTGGTCTCTTTGTCACTGCGCCTACCTCTTACGGTGGATTAGTGCATCGGGCTAACGTCAAGCCGAACGATTGGGTCCTTGTTCATGCTGCCGCCGGTGGTGTAGGGTTAGCTGCTGTGCAGATTGCCAAGGGGAAGGGGGCGGTTGTGATTGCAACGGCCAGTACAGAGCGCAAGAGACAGGTTGCGCGGGAGTTCGGTGCTGATTATGTCATTGACTATCGCAACAAAAGCTGGCCAGAGGAAGTGAAGAGTTTATGTGCACAGCATCGCACAGGAAATGGAAAGGCAGGAGTGGATATTGTGTATGACCCTGTGGGGATGATCGATGCCAGCTTGAAGTGTGTTACGTGGAATGCACGGCTACTAGTTATTGGCTTTGCGGCCGGTAACATTGAGAAGGTGGCACTCAATAGGGTATTGCTGAAGAACGTGGCTGTTATTGGGCTACATTGGGGACAGTATGCCAAATTTGAGAAGGATACGGTAAGCACAGTATGGAAAGGGGTCTTTGATCTGGTAGCCCAGGGAAAATTCAAAGGAACCGCGTTCAAAGACGAATCCTTTGTGGGACTGGAGAGCGTCCCCATGGCATTGGAGGCGCTTGGAAGAAGGGAAACCTGGGGCAAGGTCATTGTTAAGGTCATTAATGATGAGCCCAAAAGCAAGTTGTAGGGATTAACTACTACTGCCTTATCAATTTGTCATTAAGCTGTAACACATTGCATGCTAGAACACATAAAGACTGTCCTAATCTATAAAATGTAGGTGCGCAAGGAGTCATGCTCTCGTAAAATTATGAACGCGAGCAACATGAACTATGAAGGCCCTGTCTCTTTAGCAACCAAGAAAGAACCCGAAAAGAATCCCTGCAACTCCGCTCCAGTCAAATCCACTGCCACAAGACGTGACATGTGACAACTGTCCTTCAGCGAAGGGTCTGTAGTAATGTCTAATGATCTACCTTCCCATAGGATAGGCAAACAATTGGACGAGAGACAGCAGAGTTGTGTGAAGTTGCAGCAAGGCAAATAGGCAAGCTGATGAAGAGGGAGTTATTCTAATTTGTTTTTTTGTAAATATACATACTGCTCACACAATCATTTCATCCAATGTTTGACAAGTCGAAAGCTCGATATGTACCTTTGAAGTCTTAAGTACCAATCACATTAGACATGGATGTTAAGTATGGTTGAACCTTGGATGTTGGCAGACAATGATATGATGACCTGAGAAATGTTTTGAGTTTAAAATTCTGAGCAGATTTTGGGTTTTAGTCTCGGTTAATGATTAGTCATGCATATTACATCATCACTATCATGTGACTGTATGTCCTTAAATCTAGTCCCGACATTGATAACCTAAGTATGTAAATTGCACTCATTGGTTTACTCTCTTCATGCCGAAAAAAAAGAGGCACATATAGTTAAATAGCCTGGTGAATCTACAATGGAGCAAGGGCATGTGACAGTTTCTTTTTCCGTTTTTCTTTACTTTCCTTTTTCTTTTTTTTTTCTTTTTTTCTTTTTTTTTTTGGGCCACGTTTATACTTGGCACAAATTGTTGATATGGGTACATTGGGTAAGACTTACTCATTGTTGACGTTGGCTATGTTCTCTAGATAAAATTCTTGAAGGAATAGTGGGTATGTGCGTGGAGCAAGGCTTCAAGACTGGTTTTACTACTACTCCGTACATAGCTGATGACCTTGAGTGACTTAACATTTGTCTGAATGGGTCTACGTCATCGAGGCTACCACCCCACCAACAGCTCCTATGCTAACGGGCACCCGTTAGTCTTGATTTTTATTTAAACAGTAAATCACCTTTTCCTAAAGAACCCACATTGAGTGAACATTGAGGGCAATCTTGTCACACCTCCCGCCAGTGTCTAACAGCCAATTGATCTACCATCCGTGGCTCTTATACTGCTTTGTATCTATACAGTGTACAAGTTTCGAATGTTCACCATGCCGATGTCAAAACATTTAGCTAAATTTAGACATCTCCCGCGTGCGGCTTCAGGTCCGTTGGAGTGTCCTTATGATGTAGGAGCTTCCTGTTATCGCCTTACTTGAAGGGAAGGGCTGTTCTGATCATCTAATCATAGGGGATGAATGTCATAACTTCAAGTCAATATAACAAAGGTTCGGCATTCACCGAAGAAGAGCGGAAGACCTTCAAACTACATGGCCTATTACCCCCGAACATACAGACTTTGGAAGAGCAGGTTCAGCGAGCGTCTCAGCAGTATACGAGTCGGCTCGATGATCTGGCAAAGAATACATTCATGGCAAGCATGAAGTCACAGAATGAGGTTCTATATTATAAGGTGCGTAAATATACCGGTAATATTCAAAAGACAGGCCATGGGACTGTACTAAACTATGTAAGTTAATACAAACTCATCTGAAAGAGATGTTTGGTGTAATTTACACCCCAACGGAAGGCGATGCAATTCAGAATTACTCTCGACTGTTCAGAAGGCCAGATGGTTGCTTTCTGAACATTAAGCAGCAAGATAGGATTGAGGAGTACCTATCAAACTTTGGTCGTGGTGCAGATGTCGACTATATCGTCGTTAGTGATGGCGAAGAGGTATGAAAGATTCCGACATGTCAAGAAATGAGCCTTAACGCGATCACTCGCAGATACTGGGAATTGGAGACCAAGGTGTAGGCGCGATATTGATATCTGTTGCCAAATTAGTCCTGGCAACTCTTTGTGCCGGGATTCATCCTTCTCGACAACTTCCCGTGGTCTTGGATTGTGGTACAGATGTATGTCTTGTTATATGGGTCCATTAGTCTAGCAGCTGTCTAATTGAAGATCAGAACAAAGAGCTGCTGGACGATGAGCTGTATCTAGGCCTTCGACAGCCACGAGTACGGGGCAAGGAGTATGACCAGTTTATCGACACATTTGTGACAGCTGCCAGAAAGATGTTCCCTAGGGCTTACATCCATTTGTGAGTTTTTATGCATCATCCTCTGCCCCTCCCCCCAAAGCCATGATTGGCAACAATATTCCACTCCAACTACTTTTGTTTCTCCTTCACTCTGTTCTTTAGCCCCAAATAGATGGGCTAATATTCGCCGACATCCATTTAGCGAAGACTTCGGTCTCCGCAATGCCAAGAGACTCCTGGATCAGTATCGACCACATGTCCCATGCTTTAATGATGATATACAAGGAACAGGGTGCGTCACCCTCGCTGCGTTGATAGCGGCTTTCCATGTGAGCAATATAAAGCTAGCAGATGCCCGTGTCGTTATTTTTGGCTCCGGTTCGGCCGGCATCGGCATCGCGGACCAAATTGGCGACACCATTGCGACGGAAACAGGTAAAACAATTCAAGAAGCATCCAAACAGATATGGTAAAATACTCTAATATTAATTTCTTTTACGGGAGGATTCGCTAATCTCTGGGGAACTTTTCAGGTGCCTTGATAAGCCAGGGCTTTTGGTCGAGTCTCTAGGTAATCAGCTCACTTCAGCCCAGGTCCCATATGCTCGAAACCACGACGAGTGGCCGAAGCGAAAAGGAAGGGATTTACTTTCAGTGGTGAGAGAAGTGAAGCCACATGTCTTGATCGGGACCTCAACCAAGCCCAAGGCTTTCACAGAAGATGTCATCCGAGAGATGGCAAGACATGTTGAGTGTCCTGTAGTATTTCCCCTAAGCAATCCTACACGACTACACGAGGCCTCGCCTAAAGACATCAATTGTTGGACCAACGGTCGAGCGTTAATGGCTACCGGAAGCCCATTCCCTCCTGTTGAGCGCGGGTGTGTAAAGTATGAAGTCGGTGCGTGAAACCCATACATCTCGAAGCCTCCACCTGGCATTGATGCTAATTATGTTGATATAGCGGAGTGCAACAATTCAACTTGCTTCCCTGGAATAGGCCTTGGCGTAGTCTTATCCCAATCAAGAATCCTCTCTGACCAAATGCTATTGGCGGCGGCCAAGGCACTGGCATCTCGATCACCGGCTTTGAAAGAACCTAATCAACCCCTGTTGCCAAATGTTGAAAACGTACGGGAGATTAGTGTGGATATTGCCCGAGCAGTCATAAAAGCAGCAATCAACGAAGGCCATGCTCAAGAACAAGAGATCCCCAATGACGAGACAGACTTAGAGGAGTGGATACGTGTACAAATGTGGGAACCCGAGTACAGACCGCTTGTTAAAGAAAGACTAAAGTAATATGCCGCTCCTTGGGTTTAAGCTGTATGACGGGGGAAATGAAACGGGTGACGGAAACAGGGTTGAGAAAATCCAAGGGAGTTGATCGTGCAAAAAAAAAAAAAAAAAAAAAAAAAGCCTGATGATTTGAAACAGTCATTGTAGAGGCAATCTAAGTTGGATAAGATCTGTAATAACTCCTGGGGTTGTTGAGGCTCTAACCAGAAGTCAGGTGGCACTCTGCGGTACGCCTTGCGCACGTGGACATGACCCACTACAGTACAACTTACAAGGTGTTGCGATCATCTCTTTAACTGGTGAGACGGAGTTTGGCTTGATAGACATATCCATCCGTGCCATCCTGGTAGAACAGCAGTCAAACATAAAATAAAATAAATTTCTACATCGTTTACTACTCTGAAACGCTGCCATTTAAATACTGTATAAAGAGAGGCTGATATCCACATGGCAGTTTCTTTTCGTTCCTTTATCTATTCTCTTTTGGCCGCCTGTGTGGATTGTTTTGAATTTCATTTAGACATTCACAAAACCCCCTCCCAACTTATCATTGTGGTTTTAGGGACTCAGTGATGACTCTTTGAGCCTATCGTTATATCATCATCACGTCCTAGGTATTTAGCCAAGAGAATGAAGCTTGTATTAATATTCATTGCTTGTCTGCTCCTGCCAGATTCCATCTATTCTCTGGGTATTCCATGGCCAGACGTACCCGAGAGAAGTGTGGCCCTCACGCCTAATAAGCTTCCGGTATTCTGGAAAAGACGTGGTGGAGGGGGTAATGGGGCCAAAGGGGGCAGTGGGGGTGGGAGTGGTGGGAGAGGAAATAATGGTGGTGGTGGTGGTGGTAGTAGTTTATCGAGAACGAGGTGAGTACTTCTTAGCATTACATGTTCTTCTTTTTCTTTTTCTTAATTAAGAGAGTGTACTGATTCTCTTTCCATACAGTTCATCCAGCAATTCTGGTGGCGCAACTCGCAGTGGATCAGGGCCACCACCTGCATATGGCGGCGGTGTCTACTATGCAGGCGGTGCTCGCAGCCCTTATACCTCAGGCTCTGTGTCCCCACTAGGCATTATGCCTTCAGGTGTGTTGCCTGTAGCGGCTCTGGCATTCTTTCCTGGTCTTTGGCTGTACATGGTATATGCTTATTCATATAATAATCCTTATTACTATGTGGATCAGGCCACCCACGGTAACACATCGATACCAGTTGTTTGTTTGTGTGAGGCGTATATGGTGTGTGGATGTGATAATAATAACAACACCACTTATTATGAATCTTTATTCAATGGTACACAGCCTACAAATTCTAATGTTGTTAGAATTGTTGAAGTCAATGGCACCAGGGCTGTTTATATCAATGGTACGTTGCCTAATGGGACAACAGTTGCAGATGAGTCTGCTCCCTCCTGCGCCGTTCAAATAGCGATACAGACTAGTGGATACTGGCTGATGATTGCTCTGGTTGCCAACACTGTCTGGGGCTAGTAGTCCCCTTGAAGTCGGATGATAATCGTTGTTGTTTCCTCTTCGCCTGGTCCTTGGCTCATTAACGTGGACATTCTTTCCGTAACTTGACAACATGAACGGGTTAATGAGGACTAGGTTGAATAAATAGCCAGAGATATGATTCGGTAGCCAGCCTTGGGTTGTGTATGAGATATGAATGGGTGCATTTGTTTTATATATTGTTATAACGTATACTCTATTGATTAGAATATTTGTCTCTCGAAATGCTTTGAGTGCAATCAATCACCTATATACTATTCCTTTACTTTTATATTATGTATGCGAGTAATATTAGACTATCTACTTCATGTAAATAGGGCCAAAGTATTAGAGTACGCCCCTTTATCCTGATAAATTTGAATGGATAATAGGAGTAGGGAAATCTAGAATCCAGAAGACTCTTTGAAAGTTGCCAGTGGCTTTGCAGCACGGAGTTAGATATTCTGTAACTCGCATTTCGAGATGCCCCGAGACCCGCTCAAACGAGAGTGTTGAAAGGGAAGGTTTTTTTTTTTTTTAATAATAAAAACAAAACTCCACTTTCCATCATGGACGCGACATACCCCAAAGTTCTTTCCCCCTTCAAAAGGAATTCAGTGTTTTTTTTTTTTTTTCTTTTTTTTTGAATCCTCCGCTGTTCCCGTCCGATTGATGATTCCATGGTACTCGAAACCGAACCATTCAAACTACTCGTGAAGTAATTTCAGCAGATTGGGGCGCCAAGCAACTGATTTCAAGAGATCAACGGTCGTGCAATCAGAGGGTGGTCACAGTAAGTATACAGGAGTAAAGTAATGTAATTTAAATCAACAGGTACGCTGTACATTTTGACACGGACGAAGTTTCCGGGCTAGACTATGTACGCTGTATAGTGTATGTGCCCGTGTTTCTTACCTTTCTTTTCCTATTTTAGCCCGTTCCCTCTCTTAATTAGCTTCAGCCCCTTTTTTCCCTCGCTTTTACATCCCCCACCCGCTCCCTTCATTTCTTCACTTCGATTCTCTAAAGCTGTGCTTTATCATTCATTATATTCTTTCTGAACTTCTACAAACAAGAGCCGTCATTCGTTTCCGGCTCCATTCACTCTTTTATACAACCCTTCAAAAATCATCAAACCCGGGCAAAATCCAATAAACAAATAAAATTAAAATTATATATCAATATCAATATCAAATCACAATTGCTCTCTACCCACTTGACGCTGTTGTCGCATTTCTGTCTGCCCACGCGACTCGAAAACAAGATCGAAGTCATTTCAGATCACGAAACGCATCACGATTGATATTTGTGCCTTGGGGTTAATCCGTCATCCCTGTCAACAATGCAATTCAGCAAATCCCTTATTGCCATCTCGGCAGCTCTGGTGTCATTTGTCTTTGCACAGGAAGCGCCAGCTCAGACCCTCACCATTCAAGTTGTCCCAGTGACAACTGCAACTCCTGCGCCTACTTCTGTGGCCGCCAGTTCGTCCTTTGTGACTCCCTCTAGCTCTGTCAGAGTCTCTTCTACACCACTTTTCTCCAGGACTCCCACGCCAACTCCTTCCGAGACCCCCTCGTCTAACCTCCCATTGGCTACCGGTGGTGCTCCTGCTGTTAGGCTCTCTAATGCCATGGCTGCCGGTGTCGTTGCTGCCGCTGGATTTGCCTTGCTTTAAAGTCATCACCAGGTAAATCCTTCCAAGCGATGTATGTGGAATGGTAAAGGTCTTCGAATGGCGAATAACATTTTCAGTCATATTATCTGAACTGCAATTAGTTCGCGGTCAATTTCTATGCTCTGGTGGCGCATACATACCTAGGACTCTGGCCCAGGCCATTACGGTTCTGCATGACAGTATTCTTATAGGATGTTCTGCCTGGACTTTTTTTTCACCTTGTTTTACTACGAATTTACAGTCTGATTTTATGACACTCCTTATCATAACTTGGACTTCTATACCCTTACCCCATCTGTTTTCGATAACTTCTATATGTTCTCTTTATTATTTTTTTTTCGTCCCTGACTTCACCGTCCAATCAATGTTCTGAGGTAATGAGTGTAGGACTAAATGGACTGTTGATGACTTACTTTACTTCATTTCCTACAAATCTAATTTAAAGCTTCAAATTTTCTTACTACTAATTGATATGAGCTTGCTCCATAGTTCGTCAACAAGTAGTAGTGTATACAACTCGGGAGGTAAAGATGACAAAAGCTGCGATCTTTCTAGATCGTAGGTTTATTATTGATTGGTGCATGTTAAGTGGTACAAGAGTATGCCATATAAAAAACACACTAGATATGAGGTACAGACAGTAAAAATACTACGGATAATATAATACTACATATATGAAGGTATCGAGACAAGATCTATCTATTCCTTGAAAGTTGCCTCATATCTGTTGGAGAAGTGTCAGTAATCAACAGCAAGTTCATTGATAGATGGTAAGACAGACCTCTTCCCTCTGAATGCCCACAAACCCCAGTTCCCGCAGGAAACGTCGTGAGGATCTAAATCATTCAGGTCCCATCTCAGGCTGCGAAAGATATTTTCGCCTGGTTCCAGTAACATGTCGAACTCGCCGGCACACTTTTCATGGACCCAGCTAATATCCCTCTCCATGTCCCATTGCGTGTAGCCAGTGCTTATAATAGGGACCTTTGTCTCGAGAAGCTGTGGCAGCGTTTCTTCCCATTCATGAGAGCTGGCTGGGTGCCCTAGACCAGGGTGAAACAGCATGAAACAGTCCAGGTACGGATCAAACGGCTGAAAATATTGGGCCTTATACATCGTATGGAAATAGTCGACGTATGTCGTGATTTTCATCTGCCCGCCAAGTCTGTCTTCGACGATCCCCCCAAATGGGTTTTCATGGGTCCGTTCAGGAAGTGGAAACTCGGCATCTCGGTTCGCCATGCTCTCTGGACCAATGAAAATCAGATGTATGAGTGACCGCGGGAAGATGTAACTTAGCTGAAGCCAGACCTCACGAGGTAACGAGGACTCAGCGCGCGCTCCCAAGATAAAAACCCGAACGGGCGGAGCCTTCAGGCGCAGTCCTTGAATATCAACTCCTTCCCCTGTCTTGGGAGGGTGCAAAGTATATCTAAGGGCTATAAAGGGCGGTCAGCGTGCAAATTTATCGAATCGACTGGCAATAGTCACCTACCGCTTACACTTTTGAGCCCTTCTGGGGTGAGCCTACCGCCCTTGCGAACGCTGTAAGGGCTCAATTCGTGCAGGACACTCCCAATTGTTAGCGGGTAAGTGAGCATCCGAGTCACTTGGCGCATACTCCGGTCATGGTTGATCGCATCGAATTCCCGTGTATACAAAAAAGTATCCCAGTTTGTCATGTTAATGACAAAGTTGTCGTCCTGCAGACCTGGGTAAGAAAACTCCGGGAAAAATCGTCCAGAATGCAGGTCATGATCATCCTCATTTATTTGCCTAATGGTCTCGCAAACCTCTAAGTGCGCCTCGAAGTCATCTATCCAATGTCCTTCCGAGCAATAGATCGGGACACCGCAGTCAGGACACTCAAAGTGTGAATGGGCCGGCGGGCTTGGGCTTTGTTGGCTTTTCCGCGATTCCGGATCGTGGGGAGATACAGGTGCGCGGGTTTGTTGATGGCTAGGATGGGGGCAAAAAGCAGCCTGTTTAATGAAAGCAGCCCGTTGTCGTATAGCGGGAGACGGGGACCGCGAGAAAGGGTGAAAGAGGTTGTCGGGCTTCAGTAAAGCTCGGCTCTCTGGGGAGTAGGTCGAAGTTGCGGACGTAGCTTGCTGCGATACTAAATTGTGGCGTGCAGCTTTTGATGTACATAAAGACGGTGCTGAGGCCCGTTTGACAGGAACCTGGAGACTCTTTGGTATGAATCTATTGGCACTTCGCGAACCAAAGTTCCGCACGGTCGACACGGAGAGGCGATATAACTGTTTGGTGTTGGAGGATACCTGCAACCGGGTTGCGGGGCCATAGGTTGCAGCACTCTGCCTCAAAACCTGTAAGCACCGGCCACAAGTATGTTCACTAGCCATTGTGTGGATGCGGCGGAAGGTAGATTGTCTGCCGACGTGGGAAGGCTGGAAGATCGGAAGACCACTATTTCTCCGAGAGATCACGTGATTGCCTTGGGGTCATCATGTTGTTTAGGTCCAGGAAAGTATTTGATAGATTCTATATCAAGATAATGAAGAGAAAGCCTTGGGGAAACCCATAGCCGCTGATTTGACTAACATATAATCATATAAAGCTACCGTAGTTTTCAAAAGATGTCTTCACATATACTCCAGTCCTGTGCCTCCCTCGAGGCCCAGTATTTCCCATTATGCGCCCAGTATTCTTCGCCGGTAATCGAACACTTGGTTCGAGTGAAGAACTTGGGACGATAGTCTTCTCCTTTTGTCTCTCTCTCTCTGCGCTTAGATCGCTGCTTCTCCTCGACTCGATGCTTTTCAGCAGCAGCAAAATCATACTCCCCCTCTTCCATTGCTCGCTGATCAGGCCGAAGTCGGGTGTCGGTTGGTGGTAGGTATTGCTTTAGGCCTTCAGGAAGGGCATTCAGCGTGATAACAAATGGTGTTAGGTTGAACGGAATCCCGCTTGGTCGCGTGTGACATTGCCATACCAAGAATGTTTTGGATGACTCCGGATCTTGACCGGACACTTCTGCCTCGTACCCAGGAGTATGACGAGCATAGATCTTATCATTCCAGCGACCACCAATGCTCCACTTTGGAGACCCGTTCCTGTCAACAACTTTACCGGTCACTTGGTATGCAGATGAAGCTTTCCAGCCCCTTGGTTTAAAGTCAAGGTAGCAAACCTCACCGGTTGTCCAATTTTTTATCTCCATCAACCCATAATTGTCAACTGTAGGGTTGCCGGTAATGATGCCAATAACAGACGAGGTAACTTTTCTCCAGGTGTAGAGTTCCTCGCCTCCCGATGCAGGACGTAGTTTCAAAAACCAAGTCCCAAGAAGGTTGATGTCGAACGATTTCCCGTAGAACTTGGACTTCAGAGCAGACTCGCCCTAATCAACCCGTTAGTCCGAGAGTCGAGCGATACTATATGGGATTTCTTACATAATAATCCCATTTCGGAGATTCTGCCCACGCGGCACCAATCGGCGGATGGTGGCTGACCTGCTCCACGAAAAATCGGTAACCTTTATCAGGTCTGACATATTCAAATGTCTCGCCCAAAAGAGGGTTGAACGGTTTGGCCACACGCCCGATAGTTGAGGCGTACTCACTCGCTGCGTACGCTGCAACATACACCAGGCGTTCCATCGGATCGGATCGATCAGCAGCCATATCCAGAAGATCCGCGTATTCTAAATCTTCTGCCACACGTTGTAGCAAAGACGTCGGCTCGTTAAATGAAACAGGAAGAGTCATTTTGGTCATGTCCTTCCCAATCATAGATTTTAAGATGCCCTAAAGAGAAAACATTAAATTCGCCTGTTGTTCACTGGCATAATCAAGGCAAGCATTGCCACTTACCCACAGCGAAATCTTTGGTCGATTATCATAGTCCATCTTTAAACGTGTTCGAATGTGATCTTCGTACCCTTTAAATGAAGGGGCTATTTCTGAGCGCTTTTCTGCCCGTAACTCAGTGCCGTCTTCCACAGATAGTCCTCTATTTTCAGTTGCGTCTGCATGGGCCAGGTCTTCCACTTCAATCTCTCCGGAGTCAATTGCATCAAAAAACTCATCCTCATCATCTGATGCCGAATCATATAGGTTGTTTATTTGAGAAAGGCTAGATTTCTGTCGCCGGAGGGGTTTTCTAGTCTTTGATTCGCTATCTTGGGTTATGCTCTTTATTCCTTGGGCTTGTGCGTAGTTTTGTCCTTCTGATGCATCACCTTCACTTGGAGCCGCCATACGAGACGGCGCTTTGCTGACTGCTTGACTATTAGTGGTTGATGAGTTTTCCAATGCTTCCCTGAGAGCTCTTTTAGTACGCCGGCGTTTCTCTTCAGATTCCCCCATTTTAGACTGTAAATCCTCGTGCTCTTGTGCGACTCGTGCCATGCTTTCTTCCCACATCTGGCGCAAATGAGCTTCCCTGTTCAATCGATGCTGCCAGTATGCATCACGGTCTTTTGATATCTTCAGAAGATTCTGTACTAGGCTCTGAATACTGCCCACGGCCGCTCCGTAGGCACCCAGTGCTTGATCCACCGTTGGATCTGAGAGTGGCAAACTCGGATCCCTCTGCTTTTCTGATTGCAAAGAGGATATAACATTGACTAAAATATCAAGTTGAATATTCGTGGATTGTGCGGTAATCTCCAAAGCATCTTTACCAGCTGACGGCACCTCTCGGCTAGATGCATAGTCGCCGTAATCATCTTCATCACCATCGCCGTCAGGAACGGTCGTTATATGACCGATGGTTCGTTGAGCTTCATCCTGGGAAGGACCTGGATCATATGACCCATATAAAGAGACCTCTTCATCCGCGAAAGTACTCTCTAGGGTCGTGCGAGATGCGTGTGTACTCAGTCTGGTAGCACTACTATTCGTAGCACCTAGGGATGGAGGGGCAAGTCCCTTTCCATTGGACTTAGAATCGGTAAGGCTGGGAGATTCCGGGGAAATATCAGCCGTGCGACCCTCGATCTGCTCAATCTTCGCCTGGCGGAGCACCTCAGCATGCCGGGATTGGCGTTTCTCTTCTTGTTTGGCTTCATCCTTCGCCCATTGTATGGCATTATTAAGTGTCCAAAACCAACGCTTTGCTTCAACCACGTGGTTCGCTTTAAGGTGGTACCTAACGGATGATTTGCCGTGAATCTCAAAACGGGTTTTGTCCTGGGAATCCATATTGAGTTTGGCAATTTTCATGTTAATCGCACCGCGACAGGCCGAGTCCGCGTCATCTACACCAGGTACGTCAGCGATCGCGCCCTGTTATAAATCTCTAATACAGGATAATAGATGATCCCTACCCTGATGCTTATAGTAACTCAAGACACCATCTTCGAGCACAAACCACCGCAGCTTATAACCACCCGTGTAATTTGTCCATTTCTTCAAATAACCTTTCATTTCACGAGAGTCTTTCCACGCAAACGGGGATTCCCCTATATTAGGGCGGCTTGAAACGCCTTGACCTGAATTGGTCCCGAGAATAGCTTTCTCTTGTATTCCACGTTGAGCGATAACGGCAGCAGGGGACTTCTTCAAGATTGCGCGTGTCCTATCGTCCTTTGTGACATCCTGGGGTAGTTTACCTTTCTTGTCACGGCGAAAGGGATCGGCCCCATGCATTAATAGGATTTGTATAAGTTTCGTGTCCTTCTTTCTCGCACCCTCATGGAGCAAGGTACCACCGGAATGAACAGTGGCGGGGTCAGTGGCCAAGTCCAAACTATTGATATCCATGATCCCTTCAACCCGGGGTTCTTCCAACACTTTCTCTAGCTTCTCATAGTCACCCTGGGCAACCAGTGACTGAATCTCTTGTGTCTTGCTATCGATAAATAATGACCGTGCGAGTTGAAGTTGTTGGAAAATCTCCGGAGTCCTGGCAACATCAATTGCCGCTTGGCCGTGGTAGTTGACAATCGAATCGTTCAGAGAAGGGAAGTTTAATATATCGCGAACAACAGGCCCTCTTCCAAGTTGCACAGCAACGTGAAGTGGAGTATTGCCATCTCGGTCACGGGCATTTATATCAAGATCATGTCCAGTGGAGAGAATGTATTCTACAACCTGAGGTTCAGCACACTGGATCGCTAAATGGAGTATTGTTGTACCCGAAAGACAGCTTGTCCCTTGAGGTTCCTTGGTCTCTTTAATAGCTTTTGAGATCGCAGTTGTATCTCCACTCCTCAAGGTCTCGAAAAGCCGGAACGTACGCACAGACTGGTCTAGTGACATACTTATGCTGTCTGCAGTTGACAGTGCAGGTGGTTTTTCGATGTGGTTACTGCTTTGATTAGCGTGTGCCGGCTCCGGGAGGTTCTCGTCGGACATAGTGGGGGGATCATCCACAACTTGTTGGGACTTGCGGCGGCTAAAGCTTCGAGTAAGCGGTAAGGAAGAAATGTATGGTATAGGAGTTTGCGGAGTGGAGGTGTCGAGTTGGGCGAGGCACTTTCGATGCTCTCGTTACTGTCTTTGAGTTTATCGCGATGTAGAATTGCAAGTGCCAAGGAACGTCTGGATTGTTTGTGTCTTGAGTGATAGAAGTATCACAAATTAGCACATCAGCTAAAATTTACCTATGGCCGTTTGTTGAAGCCATGGGAGGTAGAAATGGAGAAGTCATCGTTATGTGTGAAATAGCCCCTCCATCCATGTAAGCACGACGGGGTAGGCCATCTAGAACCAAGGTCTCGCAAAGAAAGACAGACCAGACGGTGTGTGTGTGGGGGGGGAGAATAAAAGATCCCCGTAGGTGTAAAGCAGAACTTTGGGAACAGAATCAAGACTTACCATTTACCCTTCTCAGTTATCGTTTTATATTAACTCTCCACATAGGCGCGCCCTCAACCCTTCCCCAGTATGTGCCAATAATGCGGGGTAGTAGTAATAATGCATAGGCAGGCCACGAAGTCTGCAAAGTCAAAAAGCAGATGATGTAAGATCCTTAGGCAATTCAAGCTGCGGCTGAACAGGCAATGACTGAAGACCAGGTAACCCTCAATATCTGCATCCGGTTCTATGACACTAGTAAATGCTGATCATCTTGAATCCCAAGTGGTCCCGTGCCTTGGCAATTTTCACCAGGCGGCCTCCAGTTCTAATCAACATACCGGGAAAAGCATTAGGTTGCCATAAGAATAATGATTGAAAATCGCAACAACCTCAAGACTATCTTCAAAACCAGGATCTAAAAAGGTGTCGAACTAAACAATTTATCACATGTCGCAAATCATCCAGAAATTTCTCATTTCACCTTTATATTCCAGCAATGACATAACTAGTTGGTATATCAGCAATTATCCATATTTCCAGGTGCCCAAATTATCTAATCACTAATCAAACAGCACTATCTCTATATCTATGACCAATTCTAGCCCACCTGGCAACAGCAACTCTCACCTAGTCTCTCCACTCACCAAAACAATAACACTGCCAAGCTGCCGCTTTAAGTCCTCTTTGTCGACATCGTGGGTATCTTCAACTTCACCCCACATGTCTGTTTGCCACTTAACCTCCAAACTAGATGCCTCTACTGCTTCTTCAATGCCGAATTTGGTCAATCCTGATCTCTGTATGTAGCGAAAGTTCTCACTCCACTCTGAAACAAGTCGCACAGCGACTAATAAGCTTTTCGAAGCAAGCACACCCCTCTCAAGAGCAGCCAAATCGTGGGCCTGTAGATTGGAAACCCACTGCTCAATTATGTCTCTTGTAGCCTTGGTCTGCGACACCGGGAGGATACTTTCGGTATCTAGTATAGGTTTGATCTCGATTCCAGGCCACACTTTAGTACTCAAGAAAGAAATTATGTCTTTTGCAACCCTTTCCTGTGCCTTTCGAAGGCTTTCGGGGCTCTGGCCATTCTCATTAACTTCCCCAGGATCGTGTATATTCTTCTCCGGCACCCAACAGAGCAGTGTATCTGTTTCTAAATAGCGCATTGCGGTATTCACAATCTGGACCCTTGTGGCCATGTCGCCATTCACATCTTCCCGAACAATATCTGCCGCCCGTGCAGCAAGAGATGTAAGCGGTATCATATGGTTTTTAAGAGCCTGTTGGGCTGAAGTCATGACATCCCATTCCAATGCAATCAAGTGCGCAAGGTGGGGCTTTGTTGATGGTAAAGAAAGCACCTCCTTAGTAAGGGTTCGGACAGGCCGGGTGTCTAATAAGACCGAGTGGTTCCCTCCTAGAAGGTCACAAGAACATTGTCAGTTGAAGTTTGCACAATATGATGAAAGTAGAAACACATATACCTGGATTCTGTCTGATGTCTGTGTTCTTCCAGAACCGCTTCTTGAGCGGCGAAGGTTTCGCAGGCAGAGAATTGCTATCCACTTGCGATCCCGCATTGACATGTTGCCGTTCATTACGCTCACAAAACTCTGGCGCGGGGGATGGGACCTTTGGTGGAGGACCATGAGCAGTAACCGGGTGAGCAATGGCAGCCTTAGGCGAAGTTGAATGGAGATAACGTAGAAGAGCGATATCGTGCCTTGTAATGTTCCAAACTACTCGCCGTGAAAAAGCCGTGAAGGCAGGAAGATTTGGCATCGTCCCTTGAACACAAAAGTAGCACACAGAACAGACAACTCCCAGGAATATTATAAATCACAGTCGGTGATGTGCGAGTGCGTCACGTCGTTGGTTGTGGATGTAAAGAGATCGAAAACTACAGATATATGATCGAGAACCGATTATTCTGCCCTAAGCAGTTAGATCAGACCTCTCGTTGATGATCCCGAGGTCGCTAACAGAGCACCACAGTTTGTATCTATTGCTTACTAATCTACCACATACTCTTTCTGGAATAAGAAGCAAATAAGGTTCTAATAGCTGAAAACAAAATGTGCCAGTACTATTAACTAGCACACAGGATCTGAAAACTACTAAGATCAATATATAGTTCTCAAAAATTATGACATTTCAAGGTTCGTATATACATAAGTTATCTTATTGATAATTACATAAAACAGTATGAGCAAAAAACTACTTCGCAAAACGTTCCCAGGCTCCCATATATGTACCTTCATACATGGGTTCAGAATATGGGAAACCAAGTTGATCGTAGGAAACCACAACCTAGAATTAACCAGCTTAAGAAAAACAAATAAAAACCCAGTCGCGCTTTTGTAATCTACAGAGAGATTGCGAATCTCGTGTCCCTTCTCCAGTAAGCTGCTGCTCGATGGAAAACATAAAGATAAAATAAAAAATAACAGCGGCGGCAGTAGTAGTAAAAAAAAAAAAAAAAAAAAAAAAAAAAAAAAAAAAAAAAAAAAAAAAAAAAAAAAAAAAAAAAAAAAAAAAAAAAAGAAAATGATTTGAAGATAAAAGGATGTCTCAGTTTGGTCCCATGCGATCGCGTTCAATTTTTGGAAACAACCAGCATATATGGAGAGAATGGGAAAGGGAAGAGAAGAAATAAAATGAAAGCAAAGAGAAGACTGTTATGGGGAGGTATCAAAGAAATGAGGCAAATAGAAACAATGAAAAGAAAGGGAAAGTTCAAACAGATGTCACACTGCAGAATCCCATACGCAAATTCAAATCAGTAAAATGCTGAGATAAAGTCAATATCATGACATGCAAAATGAGCCCCTAAGTCGCTAGGAGAAGCTACTAAGGTGTAGTGACTCCTAAGGACTCATCTTGTTCGTTCTCGAGTTGTTCATGAAAGCGTTTCTTCGTAAAAATGGGAAACAGAATTATGAAACCAGACTGTACAATGATAATTATAGAGTTTGCTGCGCCGGGTTACTTAGGACATATTCCTGTAACCCTTTCAAAAGTCACATTTTGATGAGGGATCGATTATACGGTGATGCCTGCCTAGGTGTAGTGCAGATACCGACTAGGGGCTGCAAGGGACCTAATTTGATCGCATTTGGCTGGCAGAATCACCGACCGTGCCAGCTGCGAATGCTACTGGGTGATGAATTTTGGATAATAAGGTAGCTTCGGGCGGTTGCTATCTGTACGCTTCTTCATACGCTCCGCGTCGTAATCATCCGCACCGTCTCTGCTACCCCATGTGGTCTGTAAGGAGGTGAATCATCTAGGTTAGCAATTTCTTCCAAAGCAAATTGTTATTCAAGCCAGTGGTGTTCGCAAAATATGTATCCTCTGGCAACAAGCACATAACTGGAAAAACAGTGCAATGAAGAGTCGGAGAGAAGAGAAAAGAGAGGCGCAAACAGTCAGAGTTCAATCTCACTCTCACTTCCTTTTTTCTCCTCGTTGTCCTTGTATTGGGAGGGGCAAATCATAAGGATAAGGTGGTATAACGAGAAAAATAGAGAAAAACAAGCAGAGTGGTAACAATTAACCAAATTGAATGGTCCCGTGTAGGGTTGTCGTAGAAAATCAAACCAAGTATGCAAAAGACTTAGGGCACCCACGCCTCTATAACGAGGGAGAGATATATGAAGTGCACAATAAGCCAGCGCTTTTATCTTCAGCGCTGGCTTATTGTGCAGGTTGCAAATGTGCGTATTCGAGAGAATAGAAAGGAGGCTGGTCGCAAAGTAAAACTTACCACATTGAGGGTCATCACAGCGTACATCTTGATTCCACCGTGAAAATAGCCAAATAGTATAGATACAGGCAAAAGTAAGATATCAACAGGATATCTGACGTAATGCCCCAGCAATTTGATAAATTTACTGACAAGCATCCAAACCCCGAGAGCCTGCATAGCAAATGCGTGCGAATTTGTGCCCCAAGATGTTGTAGCTTTATGGCACAGTAGGACAAGCAGCAAGTCGCCCAAGAGGGCTGGGGGTGACAGAGTTGTCAGATGGACAGCATATGCACTCCATGGTTGTCGACTATTGAAGGGTTAGCGTGCAACTCAACAAAGGAAGCTTTTTTCTTTATAATGTAGGTGCTTCGCTGACAACGGCTATCGCATGTTTTCCAAGACGCGTATGACTTATATAAACAACAGGCCACTCATGCACCATCGGCAATCTGTGGCAATGAAGGCTTCAAATTAAGAATCTGCAACATAAATCCATGTTGACAGCATAATGAAGGATTAAAACCCCCACTGGTGACAAAGGGAGAACTTGAGGGGAGAGGGGGCGAGGGTGCAAGAGCAAATGATGCGCAAGGGTAGCAAGGGTAAATTTGCGGTAAAGGAAGCACTTACTACCAGATGTGTTTCTCATGGAACATGCTAGTAAGGTTGCTTCTCCAATTGCTCCTCGACCACCGCGCACATTGCTTCAGAAATTTTGGGTTATCTTCCAGCGTCGTTAGGACTTCGGCCTCCGGGTGATATTGCATAAAGGTCTCCCAACCATGCGATACCATCCATCGTGTAATGAAATTGTCATCGTCGGCGTTCAGTTGATACCGACCAAACCACCATTCTTCATTCGTAAAAGCATACGTGAAACCTTCATCTTGGAGAATGTCCGTTCTATATGCCACAGTGCGACCAGACATACAGGGCAGGCCGCCATCAACATGGGTTGTAGCCGCGCAATCGAAATTTCTCCTCTCCAGGTAAAGAGCCCCTAGAAACCCCCATATCCGCTGAGAAAAGGTTGGTGCAACAGCACGGCGAAGTCGCTGGCAAGTTACTACTCCCCCATATCGCTCGTCTTTCTCGAAAGGTGCCAAAATCCACGGAAGCACCGTACTTGGCCAACTCACATCGTCGTCTGCAAAGATTGTGATTGGCGTTCGAACCTCCGGAATAGCCCTCGTCATCTGACGGCGCTTATTCGGGTGTGTAACAGTAAATAGCCGAATTCTTGATTTCGAGGCAGGCATCAAGCTCAACATATTTTCGGCCTTCTTTCGGTTGGCTTCTATGGTCACCAATAGAAGCTCATATGGATGACTCTCGAGAATTGTTCTAATTGTTTCAACAAGTTCATCGCCACAGCCTTCAAGTGTGGGGAGAATAACAGTCACATCTTGTGCGGTCAGCCTTGGATTCTCTGGTGGGAGAATGGGCTTGAAAGTCCAGAAAGAGACAACATTCACAACAAGACGGAGATAGCGGTAGAGACTGTAAGAGATGCAAGGTTAGTATATTTGGTTTCCAATGTGAGAAACACAACTCCTAGGTGATAAAGAGGCAAAGGGCTGTTAAATTACTGACAAAAGAGCGATAAATGCTCGCATATACGGAAACTCCATGGTATTACAAAGAGTTAAGAAACCCAGGCTTGTTTTATGAGCCCACGATATATTATTCAGTATCGGCACTCTGGTTTCCTGCTGGTATCCTTCATTCGTCACACTTCAAAAAAAGTGAATCACACTGTGCGCCAGGCTCACAGAAGCGATTATGTGAGGCCAGTAATTGTGATCAATGCTGTCTGCAATACTGCCACTCTGGACTCTTGATCAGTTAACTGTAGGATGTACAATGCTACTAGAAAAGATGCAAAATGGAAAATAAGAAGGGTGGAAAAGAGTGGACAATTCCCAGGTGAATTGGAGGAAAATGGGGTTATTCCAAAGGACAAGGGAAAAGGGAGGAAAAGGAAAAGGAAAATGAACTAGAGAAGAAAACAGAGGTCCTGCCAGATAGCAGAAGCCTTTAGAATAGCTATATAGCTTCAGAAGGGGGAATTCTCTAGGTTAATTGGCTTTCTCATAACAAGGATCACGATGACATGCAACATTGGAATTTTTTATTTAGTGCAGAGGGTAGGGAAGGCACATGGTCAAGACCGGCATCCAGAAAGTCCATTGGACCAACCTACGCAAAGAAAAATAAAAAAGGAAAAAGAAAGTTACGACAGTACTCCAGTCCTTTTGTCATTTTGAGTGTCATGCAGGTGTATTTTTCCTCGTGCGTTAGAGACCCTGGATCTAGATGGCTTGATGGGATACTACAAGTGGAGAAGGGATTGGCGGCGGCCCATGCAGCTAAGATACTACGGAGTATGCAAATTGCAATGGCATGGGCCAAAGAGTGGAGAGTCTTGGTGGTTTTGTGGATTTAAATCCTTACTCCGTAAGCGCGATGATGATACTAACCTAGCACTTTTAGGAGGCATTTTCCGGTTAGCAGCTGTAGTGCGCTGCAGTCGCTCCTAAATAGTTAAATTACTGCGGCAGAATTTGGATGGTTGAATTCCCCCCCATGCTCTCAATCATTCAGCATTGCATCAGTGCACCACCACCACTTCTCATCCATTTCCTTTTATCTATCTCTCAGAATTTACTATAATTTATCAATTATGATTATAGTATAAACCTGTCAGCATCCATAATAGTACAAATTACAGTTGTAGATCTAACAGATGACCCCATATACCTGATTCTCTCCCAGATACTGAATATTACTAGTCTTATACTTTATGGTAATCAAATGTCCTATACAGCAACACATTCACCAAGCCCAATATGTAAGTGATGCCGATGAACCGATCATGAACTAGCCCATGTACAGTACGGGGCATAATTATAAGTGGGTTCATCATCGGGTAAATGATCATAGAGTTAAACTAATATTTGTTAAGAAGTTGGATGAAAAAAGTGGCTGTTTAACTTTACTTTCTTTTCTCTCAAGAAACCATTCCCCACTCCACTCCCAACCACCGCTCAAAATAGAAAGCGTGAGTGAGAGAAAAGAAAGAGAAAGAAAATATAGGAGGAAATAGAGAGGAAGTCAATAATTATGTACCATATATAATCAGTAATAAGGAGCATAATATGAAAACTAGAATAAAGAATACATTTTGTTGATATTTCAATTTTCTCACTCTTCCAGCATTCTGTAGGCTTCTGTAATTAATTGGGTCAGTATGATCCCTATCTGCATTACAAAAAAACTTTTTGCATACTATAAATTATTGCAAGTTAACCTTCATCCAATTTAGTACTAGGAATTTTTTTTTCTCTAATGATATATCAGCCTGGGAAGGCTGTTACGAGAGAAATGGTTTATCTTTGGGGGAGGGGGGGAGTGATAAAAAAAAAAGGGGGGGG